>APFE031477882.1:3962-15227 GCA_000404065.3 Pinus taeda | reverse complement strand
CTTAGTAGGGAGGAAGTCATTGTTTCCTTAAGATAGCTCTGGACGACAATAGTAGAGTTTTTGGAAAGAGTTTTTCTACAAAGAATCTTTATTTTGTTATTGATACCTTTCATTGCACTGATATAAAACAAGTTCTCGCTAATGGTTGTTTTCATCAAATTTTATGAAGCTGAAACTAGTATCATATCTAGCCTAGAGTCTTTAATTGTATCTTTCTATAGTAAAGATCAATTTTCCAAAAGATTTGCTATTTATACAAGCGAAAGATCAAAATCTGAAAGAGAATTGGTGTCTTTTTCGTAAATGCCTAATGTAACCATTCACAATTGGTTTTATTATGAAAATAAAATCTAATCTACAAAATTGAAGAGTGATCTTCTAAGGAAAATATTTCTTAAGGATCTGTCCGTTAGCAGGTAAAGAATCTCTTTTCCTTGTTAAATCCTGCAACATAAAAGTGGACGGACCTATGACTTCTACAATTTGAAAAGGACCAAGCCACATTTGTTGAAATTTTGTATGTTTCCCTTTTTCCTCATGGGCCTTGTCCCATTTTAAAACCATATCTCCCATCTGAAAATCTTTTCTGGTCATTATGTTTGAATCAAAAGAGGATTTTACTAATGCTTGATGATGAGCGTGAGTTCTTTTGGCCTATTATCGTTGTTCTTCTAACTTAATTTTTTCCATTTGCCTCAGTTGTAAGGAGGAAGTTAGTACTTCATCAATATATTGAACTAAAGACAGTGAGGGAATTGCTAAATGAGTCAGGAGAACCACTTCTTTTCCATAAACTAAATTGAATGGAGAAGTGCCGATGGAGGATTTTTGCGTTATTCAGTCTGCCCATAAAGCATATATTAAGGACTTATGCCAATTTTTAAGATTTTGGTCAACTGTTCATTTGATAATCCTGATTAGGTTTTTATTTGTAGATTCAGCTAACCCATTCCCCCGTGGGTAATAATTGGCAGAATATTTAAGTTTGAAACCTCTTTTAAGTGCAAACTCAGTCATTGCGTTTCCAGAAAAGTATGATGCATTGTCAAACATTAAAGCGGAAGGCAACCCAAACCTGGTGATTATATATTGATCTATGAACTCAATGATATGTTCAGCATTAGCCGTCTTGAGTGGAACTGCTTCTACCCATTTAGTAAAGTAATATGTTGTTGTAAGAATATACCTATGTTGCTTAGAAGAGTGAGGAACGATCTCACCTATTATGTCCAATCCCCATTGATCAAAAGGTTGTTCAATGTTAACTGACTGTAGTGGCAAAGATGGTTTCTTTTGTTTCCCCGCAATGGTTTGGCAGATTTGGCATTTCCTCATGTAATTGTGTGAGTCTTTGAATAATGTGGGCCAATAATAGCCTGCGCGTAAGATTTCATGTGCAGTAGCGTCTCCAGCATAGTGTCCACCTGCTGGCCCATCGTGGAGTTCTTGCAAAACTTTTTCAGCTTCAGATTTCTCAAGACATCTAAGGAGAATAAAATCATAATTTATTCTAAAAATAATATCATTTAGGAGCTGATATTGTTTGGCTTTCAACCTTAGAGCTCTTTTCTTGGTATGATCGAGGTATGAAGGAGCATATCCATTCTTTAGATAATAAATGATATCGGCATATAATGACTCATTATCATTTAGGCTTACCTCGTATACTTGTATGTCTGTAGATGGAATTTCAGATATCAGTGATGCTCCGGCCATCATTTTGCAAAAGCCTTGACCTTTTACAATGCTTGCTAGTTTGATTTCTACATCATATTCCTGTAAGGCAATAACCCAATTGGCTCTTTTCTCACCCACATAATTTTGCACTAAAAGATTCCTTACCGCTGGAAATGGTACAATGATTTTCATATGGGTTTTGAGTAAAAAGGGTTTGAAATATTTGATTGCTTTGAAAACAACATAAGCCTGTTTCTCCACATCTGAATAATTTAATTCAGTCCCCTGTAAATTTGAACTGAAGAAGGCAATCGGAGCTTCTGCCTTATCTTGATTTGCTTGAGTAAGTATCGCTGCGTATGATCTTTTAGAGGCAAATGTATATAAAATAAAAGGCTCTAAAAAATTTGGAGTTGCTAAAGATGGAGCATTCACAATTGCTTGTTTGATTAGATTGAATGCCTCATATTCGCCTTGGCCCCATTTGAAGTTTGAGTTCTTTTTTATCATTGCTTGTAAAGGAGATACAATTCTTGAAAAATCTGGGACAAATCTCTTTACAAAGTTGATTTGACCAAGGAAAGATTGCATGGCTTTTTTGTTGTGAGGTAGGGATATTTCAGAAATCTCTTTGATTTTATCAGGATCAATGTGTATTCCAGATTTTGACACTATGAATCCTAGAAGTTTTCCTTCACTAAATGTGAAAAAGGATTTTTTCGGGTTAAGTGAAATTCCATACCTTAAACAACGTTGGAAGATTTTTTTTAAATCTCTGAGATGGTTGCTTCATCTCTTGGAATAGACAGTGATATCATCCAAATAGATTACCACAAACTTATTAACTAAACCTTTGAATGCAATGTCCATGGCTCTCTGAAATGTGGCACCAGCATTGATCAGGCCAAAAGGAATTTTTTGATATGCGTAGGTGCCCCATTTGGTTCTAAATGTTGTTTTTAATTGGTCATCCGGATGTACCAACATTTGATTGTATCCTGAAAATCCATCTAAAAAGGACATTAATTCTGACCTAGCAACTGCCTGCAAAATTTGTTCCATAGGAGGCAAAGGAAAATTATCCTTTTGGTAGGCTTTATTAAGATTTCGAAAGTCAATGCAGATTCTGATATCTCTGTTTTTATTTCTAACGGGAACCATATTGGAGACCCATTTGGAATGTTGAACGGGAAATATTATTTTGGCTTTCAATAGCTTGTTGAGTTCAGATTTAATCTGGTTTTCTATATTGGGATGGATTTTTCTCAACTTTTGTTGAATTAGTTTTTCATTGTCAATCATTGGAATAGTATGTTGGATGATAGAAGTGTCATACGTTTTAAGTTCATCATAGTTCCAAGCAAAAACATTTTTGTATTGTCTCAAAAGATGGATATATGCTAATTTTTCTTCGGGAGCTAGGCCAAGGCCTAGATTGACGTTTTGTGGTTTGGCATTAGTTCTTAGATTTACTAATTCGTAGTTCAAAGTTGAACTTTGGAGTTTTGAATTAATAGATCTTTTAAACTGATCTTTCAAATCATAAAGGTCTTCTAGTTTGACTACTGACTTAGGTATAGCATTGTTAGTGCTATCTTGTTGCAATTGTCGATCATGTTGGTCTTCGTCAATTATTTGATTGGCATAGGATCCTTCAGATGTGAGAAAACTCATGATATCAGGATCGTCGTTGAATATCCTCCAATTTGTGATGTTATCAGGAATAGAAGGTCTAAAGATTAATTCTATGGAGAATCTATCTGGACTAAAATCTTCTGAAGGCATATGTTTAGAAGCTACGTCAGCTAAAAGGTCTGCACTTGCATTCTGGAGTCTGGGAATTGATGAAATATTAAATGCTATAAAGTGCTCAGTCAGATCTTGAACTAAAGATTGATAATGTTTTAAATGACCTGATAAGCAATGTATAGTATTACGTACCTGTCTGACTACAATCTCGGAGTCTTCGAAAACTTGAAGGTATTTGACGTCTAATCCGATTTCTTTGTACAACCATTGGACTAAAGCCTCATATTTTGTAGTATTGTTGGTGAAATCAAATTCGAGTCTGCAAGTTAATATAGTTTTATCTCCTTCTAGACTAACTAGCACGCATCCTGCTCCTGCTCCTTCGTTAGATTTAGAACCATCAAAAAATAATTTCCAAAATAAAGACCTATTTACAGGACTATTTAAAAAATTGATACATTTAGAACTATCTGTTTGGGAAAAATTTTCGACTTGAGATAAAACAGAATGTTCTAAGTAAGGTGACATGTGAGCATTAAAATTTCCTAGGAAAGAATCTACTGAGTAATTGCCAATAATGCTATTGTTATATGCTACTGGTTCATTTTCTCCCTCTAGCTCCGTTACTATGTATTTCTGATGTCGTTCTCGTTCAACTTTTATTTGATTTGGTTTACCATTGTAGGGTAGCCACATGTGCAACTAGTCAGTTGCGAAGTATCGATGAAGTTTTTCTGACCAATCCCTGCTAAGAATTAAGCCATAAAATTTTGGAATGTCAGCAACTAAAATGCCGATAACTTGACATACCTTTGGGTTGGATGACAGCCTTATGGTAACCTGATTTAATTCTCCAATTACTTCGACTTGCAATTGATCTAGCTGGACTATGCGCACAACAGACTTCTGCGGTTGAACGTTCAATTTTGTACATATTGACTTTGGCAAAATATTCGATGAAGCTCCCGAATCCACTAAGCAATTATGCACATTTTTATTAAAAATTTCATGAGTAAGAAGAAAGGGGGGAGTATGAGATCTCGATCTACCTCCAATTAATGCGACGTCATTTGGATTGATCTTGTTAATCACATTAGTCGGAGGTCGTCCCATGTCATGGGAAGCTTGAGAAATTACAACGACAGACAAAGGTGCAACTGGCACAGCATGTAATTCTTTCAAAATTATCTTTTGCTGGTGTTTTAACTTGCTCAATTCGTAAAGAGTGATGTTGGCTCAAGTCTTTTTCATGTCTTCTATAATATTGTATTCCATTTCGTTCGAAATGATCAGCGTTTTAGATGGAGTAGACGAATCTGTTTGGACTGGGCTTGTTTGAGTCGCTTTAGGTGTTGTTTTCTTGGCTGTGACTTTATCCTTCGTCGCCGAGCTTGCGCTCTTTGGCTTAAGGATAGTTTGAGGAGGGTCAAGCTGATTTCTACTACGTGTTCTAACCGGGAATGCTTCTTGATCCTCTTCTTGTGGGAGGATGAAATCCCACATTCCTTGTAACTCTACAACTTCTTCTTCATCGGTTTGCCCTTCAGTAGTAATTTCCTCCTCTTCTTCCTCAGATTCAGCGCTTGTAATAGCATTGGGAGGCTTTGAATCAGTTGAAGGGTTTCTCTTAAAATCTCTGTAGGGCTTTTTTGAAGAAGTTCCTGCTACTTGTTTCTTAATGTCGACCATCTCGTTAGACATGGTCTTCAAAACTTTTTGCAATCCTTCTAAATCAAAAGGATCTTTCGATTGCTTTTTCTTGGGATCTTCTTTAAAGGTCACCTTCTTGGATTTCTGTTCCTCTATCGCTGATTTCTTTTCTAGGGTTATTATACGTTTCTCTACTGTTATGGCTTCTTTCATATTTTCGGCTAAAGTTGTTTTATTAGCCCTGTCCACAAAGATTGCTATTTTTGATGGTAAAGCGGTGATATACCATTCACTTCTCACTTCTTCGTTGGGCTTGGAAGCAGTAGGAATTTTGTTTAACAGTTTATTGAAACATGAATTGAAATCTTTGATGGCTTCTTTTGGTTGGGCCCTAAGGTTTGACAGGTCACTGATCAACGTGGCCGAAGACCTATCATCACCAAATTTAATGAGGAATTATTCCTGGAAGATATCCCAACTAGTGATAGATCCAGATGGTAATGAAAAATACCATGATCTGGCTGTTCCCTGAAGAGTATAAGGAAAAAGTCGAACAACAACATCTTCATTAGTAACTTCGTTAAGGTTTATGGATAGCATAAAGTTATTAATCTGCTCTTCCGCTAGCATGCCTTCTTCAGGATTAAACTTAGGCATCCATTTTTCAGGATGGGCTGGCAGTTGACTCAAGGGCGCAGGCATCAAGATTGCCCCTGGGTTGTTCCATGGAGATTGGGACATCGCTGATCCACTAACAGAAGGAAGTGGAGAAGATGATCCCTGATGTTGAGGAAATGAGGGTATTATAACTCCAGATGATTGAGAAGGAGATGTAGAAGTACCAGTAGGCTGATGGACAATGGTCTGAAGTGGTGGAGTGGATGGTTGACTTCACGGTGAGGAAGTTGAGATGGATGATGATGGTGAAAGAGTCTCGCTATCGGACCCTTTAGGTGATTTCCTTGCTCTCTTTCTAGTGGGTAGAGGTAACTCAGTTGGTTGAACACCAAACTTTTCGTTCTTTAATTTGGCTAAGGGATGAGCAAGGTTATATTGCGAAGTCAAGCTGCCTTGAGATTTATCAGATCTTTGAGGAGATATAGAAAATCCCTGAAGTTTGTGAATCAAAGATTCAACTTCAGGAGGTTCAAAAATAGATTGTTCTGAAATGTCAGGGTTTGTAGCAGCTGTTGTTGATCCTATGACTTCTGACTGTGGATTTGAAGATTCTAAATGTAGTGGAGAAGTTGGGGGAGATCGTGAGGGTGATTTACTCTCAGAATGGTATTTTGATTTGGACTTACTTGCCATTCATAGTTCGAAGCCCTCCTTCTAGCGCCAAATATGTTGAAGCCCCGAAAACCGGGTCAGCAACAAGGGGAATACCCGCCCAGTCTGGACCTTGGTTGGTAGCTCCTTTTCCGTTTGGTATGGCGGGTTCGACTGGGGATATGGGACTAGTTTCCCAATATATGAGTGTGTGTGTGTATAACTTGATATTTCTGATCTAACGGTTCCTAATTAAAATGCTCTAATTCTAACTTTAATATATTGACATGCTATTGTATTCTAATAAACAGAAATATCTAAGTCTATACTAACCCCGGTGTAATATTTCTGTTATGCAATCTAAAATGATTTCAGATAACAATAGGTAATAAAGATTATTCAACTGCTATAAGAAAAGAATTCAATATAGATGAAGCACTTCGCATAAAAAGTTAGGCGAAACAGTTGTGAAAAGCATATCGCATAATAAACTATTCATACATTAAACATAAATAAATAGCTATCACCGTACAAAAGTGCCAAATGATAACTCAGGAATTCACGCATTAACATATAAACAACTGAACTGGAATGTCACTTTAACGCAGGAAATAGAAATAGTTAAGAGATAGAAGTACCATTTATAACTAGTTCTACTCATGAGCTTCAAGAGTTAATGATTTATCTCTTCTCAATCCAACATCCACTAAGAGTACAGAAGTGCAACATCAGTAGCAGATATTAAATGCAAAAAATCAATAAACCCTGTTCCATTCATTCATCAAAACCTCCTCGGAGGGTGCAAAAGTGCATGTTCTGAGGACAAGTTTTTGATAAATTTCTGGACCCTTCTCTAAATGCATGAGAAGGGTTTAAATACTACTAATTACATCTAAAAATAACTTATTACAAAAATTTAGGATACGGTTTAAATGACCTTCCTTTTTCTAGGCAAAATAAAGTTAAAACTATTTGTAAAATTAAATCTAAAATCTAACTATTTCTGTATCTACTCCTTAACGTCGCAAGCATTCAACATTTTCTTGAGAAGAGTCGGTTGGCCGACTTCAGCCTTTAACTGTGCTGTAAAAATGGAATCAGCAAGAGCTATCACCATCTTTTTGGTAGAATTTATGATGCTTTCGAGAATCATACACTGACTATGCAGTTTTACTGGGTACTTTGAAGATATTTCTGACCATTACCACTGATTTTCGGATTCAAGTTTTACCTTTTATCTTTAATATACTTTTTCCAAATTTTTGGGGCTTATAGGTAGCTGAGAAATTAGGAGCTTTCCATTTCGAGAAGTTTTACCCAGCGATGTGCGATTAGCACTAGGTGCTAATCGCACATTAGAAACTTCCTCTGTTTCTTGATCCGGGCTTCCTTGGTGCAATTTTCGCCTCTTGCATGCTTTCTTTTATCAAATGAAAAGCTGAAATTTTGTGAAGATAATGGTCCATTAAGTTCTTGAGCCTGAGTGCTAAATTGTTTATGTTTATTTGCGCTGTCCAGTATCCTTTTAGCCATATCTATGTAGGGGAGCATTTTGGGCCTTGCCTCTATCCGGTACAGGAATGAACAAGCTAAATCTGCAACTAATGCTTCAGAAGACCTCTGTGAACTTGCAGTAGCCGTGAATCTCATTACCTTACGATTCTCTTCTTCAACTAGATTATACATGCCTTCCAAGGTGGGAATACTCGCGTCTTTGTTGCATGCGGTGTCTGTGTACATGGGTGCCATTTTATCTTCAGACATCGGAGCCTTGCCTTTCTTCCTCATAGTTTCTGTATATTGCATTGTATAAACTTTTTGTTCTTTGTTCCTACAATTTACAAGTGAGGTGAGAGTAATGATAAGGACAATGACGGGAAAGCTTTAAATGCTGAAGACATGCAAAAATACACCACCTTACGTGAATTGGCTCTTCGATAAATGCAAAACCATATTTCCTTAACAACTGGCAATTACTTCATTAATTAGCATTAAAGCGCATAACCAGGTCTCGGTTTATGAAAAACGTTTTCTTGAATAATGAGCCGAAAGATTTTGCAATGGAGTGATTATGCGATTTGCTTTGCAACATCGCAGATCGTTGCATCGTATTATCGCAATATCACTGTGCTGCTTTGTCACAAGGTCGCTTTAGCGCTTTATCGCAATATCGCGATATTGCTTGATCGCAATATCGCTATATTGCTATATCGCAATATTGATGTATTTTATGCGAAATGTGATTTTGCGATATGCGACATCGCATATCGGTGTTTTTGAGGTTTTCTAATATAAGTGCGCTTCTAAGGCATGTGATGCGATATTCTTTAAGGAGTGATTTTTTCTTTCTTCGTCATGAAACTTAAGCTTTTTAAAAATTTTCAAGGTATTTTCCTAAGTTTATGATGGTAAGTTTTATTAAAACAAAACAAGCACTAATTCATTTTTTTGAATTTTTTTACTAAGGGTCCCCACTTATTTAGTATTAGTAATAACACTAAATAAGAAAGGGGGGTTGTTGGTGGCCACAGCACCATCATCTACCTGTTCATGGAATACCACATCTCTACTTGCAAACACCTTATGAGTAGAAGGATTAAATAACTTATAAGCCTTAAACTCACTGCAGTATCCAATAGAAGTACACTTAATGGCTTTTGAATCTAACTTCTTCCTATCTTCTTTCGAGACATGAGCAAAAGCCTTACATCCAAAGACTCCTAGATGACTTACTGCAAGCTTGAAGCCAAACAATGCTTCGAAAGGAGTTTTATAATCCTAACACTTAGTAGGACTCCTATTCTTAAGATACACAACAGTGTTTACAACTTCTGCCCAAAAACCATTGGTTAGATTCTTGCCTTTCAACATACTATGGGCACACTCCACGAGGGTTCTGTTTTTCGTTTTCGCAACCCCATTTTGCTGAGGAGTGTAAGGTGTTGTGAACTACTATTGTATTCCATGTTCTTTGCAGTATTTGAGGAAGTCACCCTTCTTGAATTCTCCACCTTGTTCTGAGCGAAGAATTTTGATCAACTTTCATGTTTGCTTTTCAATCATACTTTTGAATTACTTGAATTATTCAAAAGCATGACTTTTTTGCCTGAGGAAATACACCCAAGTGAGCCTTGTACATTCATCAACAAAAATAAGAAAATAGAAGGCCCCTCCTAACGACCTTGTCTGCATTGGCCCACATAGTTTAATGTGTACAAGTTCAAGTATATCTCTCTACTTCCTATCAAAAATAGCATGAAATTCATATCTATGTAATTTACCAAGGGAACATGCTTCACAGTCAACATGCATACTCTTCAAAACAGGAAGACCATTCACCATACCTTTTTTCTGAAGAAGTAGTAGGTCACTGAAATTTATATGCCCAAATATCTGATGCCAAAGATTCTCTGTAGACATGGATGATGATGCCAACACTTGATGTGACACACTTCTGACATCCAGTTTATACAATCCTCCTACACATACTCTTGTTGCAATGGAATTCATCCCAACTAGCGTGTCTTTAATTACACAATAAGATTTAAAGAACTCTACCTTAAGATCCTGATCTGTTATTCTAGATACAAAAATCAGGTTCTTTTTTATCCCAGGTATATACATAACATCATGAATATGCCTAATGTTTCCATCAGGTAGTACGACAGGGACATCACCATATCCCTTGATTTCATACCCTGTATTGTCTCCAAGGTAGACCTTCGTACCAGTGCTAGATTCTTTGAAACTTTTAAACCATTGCCTCTTACTTGTCATATGGGAGGAGGCTCCTGAGTTCATGAACCAGATTTCTAATTCATCCTCCCTAATTGACAACACAGAATTAGATACAAACAATCTGATATTTGAATTTTGATCTGCATCAGCCAAATGGCCTACATGCTTCTTGTGTCTCTGTTGACCTTCATCAAACTTATTCTTCCGACAATGTTTAGCCATATGACCAAAATGAACATGATTGAAAATTGTCAAGAAATGAAAAACAAGAGTGAGAAATTGACATTACCAATCCAAGTGAATACTTTCAAGTAGTTAATGAAATCCATAATTAATTTTAATTGAAATAGTGTTACTAACTTTAATGAAGTAATGAAGAGAGCCTTTCAATGCACTCATTACCAACAAATATAAATAACCAAGTTACTTTCCATCATTTTTTTTTACAATTATTAGGATGATGAAGGATTAAATGGAATTGGAGGTGATGAAGAATTAAATGAATCTTAATATAGTAGGGAAGAATCACAACTTTGAGAGTATTTTAATAATCAACCAAGTAATGTTCCATTGTTACCACAATTATGAAGGTTGCTAGTAGAGAGAAAATAGAAATATGGGATAAAAAATGAGTTCCTAGTTACTAGCTACATAATATTATATTGTACTTTTAGTTGAGATATAAGAAAATAAAGAGAAATGTTAAAATTGAAGAAAAATGAGAAGTATATTCAAAGGAGAAGAGGGCTACTAGGAATCTTTCAAATGAACACTAGAAGTAGTAAATTATTCAAAGACATAAATGAAATAAACATATTAATAAAAACAACTTGCAAGGAGGGACAAGGAACAAAGGAAAGCGCTAAAAGAAGAATTTTAAGGAGTAAGGGAGGAGGGAGGATGTTGATACAAGATGATCCAAATTTAAACAGGAACACAATAAAATACAGAGATAACAATATACACAAAAGTGCAGCGGAAATAATGCTTCATTTCATTAACGGAAAATACCGAAATATGCTTACACCCAGAAATGGAAATAAACCAGCTAGGGTGATGGTAGCTTATCTCTGAGAAGAGATGTGGCAGCTACATGCCTCTGAACTATTCTGAACTGTGTTACAATGAGGCTCGAAGGCCTATTTATTGTTGAGAAACAATGGAAAACCCTTCACATTCCAA
>APFE031477869.1:60424-70946 GCA_000404065.3 Pinus taeda | reverse complement strand
AATTTTGAGTAAATAAACGCAGAATTTTAATTTTTTAATATATTAAAATGCATTTAAAAATTCGACGGACGAGATTAAAAGAAATCTTGATCCTCATCGACGGTCGAGATTAGTTTGACATGGATCACTCGAACTAGTCGTTGGGAATTTTTCCTTTAAATAGGGTGCTAGGGGTCATTTGAGATGGGATTTGATCCGAGAGTCTGGTGCTAAAGAAAGCTCTCTTGTAGTCATTTTTTGTGCAATAAAGAAAGACTTTGGGGTTAAAAATCTTGCTGGTGTTACTCTTCTGGAAACGCTGTAAGATTGTTTTATTTTTCTGCATAATTTTATTTTCAGCCATTGATGATAGCTTAATGAAGATTGATCTAGGCACAGGTATCTTGTCTGATCTTTGGGGTTTGAATGATAGTTTAGATTTTGAAATATAGTGGCAGGTATCTCCATTTGATCTGGGTTTCACTATTGTTTTCTCCCTCTATGTTAATAGTTGATTTTAAGCTGTGCAGGAAATCCTTTTTTTTTTTTCAGATTATCGGGCGTTAGGGGAAGTTCTCGGCTAAACCAGCCAACTCCCGGATTGTGTTTTCTGAAAGAGCCCAGCCAGTTCTTGCTCCCGGGCTTATCATTTGAAATTTTTTATGAATGCATGCAGGGTTTTCTGAAGTGTCTCACATTAAAATTAAATTCTGATAATACTACAGTGATTATTGACAAATCTGGCTGCTAAAGAGCCTTAGATCTGTAAATACTGAAAAATTTTAGCTGATTTAGGGTTTCAGTTTTGTTTCTGCAGCTACAGGTTTTGAAAAATATTTCAAGGTTTCATTCAAGCAATCTGGAGCAGGAAAGATTTTAAATTTTGATCAAGTTTCTAGACTACGGGTCTGCAACCGACGTTTACATTTTTAACTGTTGCCTAGGGTTTCATTAAAAAAAAAAAATCCAAAGTGCATGTATGAAATCCGTTTTCTGGAATTCAGATATTCTTTTGAGGGTTTCAAGACTGTTTTTACCGTTCTGGCAGATTCAGAAATTCTTCTTTGTTGCTGTAGCCATCCTCAAACCCGTAGAGCTGTTGGCTGCCAGCGTCCAAGCCTCCACACTACCATCTCTCAGCTCTCCCCTCCGTTTTCATCACCATTTCTCTCTCACGCTGACCTGCGGTCATTCTTCTGTCCTGAGAACCACATCCACGCAGCCTACTCCACCTGCATCTTCCCTCTCACATGGTCCCCTCGTTGTTGTGATATAAACTTCACGCAGTCACATCCGTCCCTCCAAACCATCACCACAGCTCCATCTACTACCCTCTGTAGCAACCCGTGGAATTCCTTTCACTCCTTCATCACGCTGCATGCAAAATCTAAACTCGCTCAAACGCTACCCATCGCTCTCCTCATTTTATGCTATATTCATTGATGTTCTCCAATCTCCAGCTCCCTGTGTCCAGTCTTCCCTCCCTACGCAGCTCCTCTGTAATGACCCAACTTAAGTCACTGATTATTAGCATGCTTACGAGACGTGTGTATGATAGCTACATACACATGCATCGCAGGCATTGCACTAGTATACATACTAATTTAATCGTATAAATGTCTATGAAAGAAAATGAATTAGTTTTAAGAAAGTATTAATTAATACCTTATTTATTAAGTAGAACAATAAAATATATTTATTTATTTTATTAATAAAATTTTATTTAATAATAAATAATCATTACTACCATGGACAAGATTACTTTACTTCATAAATCTTGGACAATTCACAATAAAGTACTTAAAGGAAAATATACTATTCTCGAAGTCGGTTGAGATGATAAGGGTGAAATCTCATTTAATATCTTAAATGACCAACTCAGTGAAAATATCTTAAATGGATAAGCTTAAATCTTGATATTGATTGGAGGAAAAGGGGGTGGGATTTCTGGGGGGAAGAAACCTACCCTATATAAACATAGTCGAAAGGAGAAGTAAGGGGAGGAGGAAAATCAGTCTGTTGGAGGGATGAGCAGGGATGAGCAGAGGGCTCAATTTTGGAACTGTAAATCGAGATTTGAGCTGTTCTTAGAGTTTTGGGCACGGGGGCCAGTGGACATCCATTTCGGAGTCCTCTGGGTCTGGGAACCACCAGAGAGGTGGATTCCAGATAGGCAGGGAGGCATAAGTTGGTTTGGTAATGGATGCAGAAAACTTGGAGCAATGTTGGAGAACTAGGTACGCAGAGAATCAGGTACGCAGATGCATTTAATTGATGAAATTTATTTGATAAAACTTAATATCAGTCTATACAATCTATATATGTTGAATGAAATGGAAAACCAGTCTTTAAAATCTTTATATTTTGAACGCAATGATAAACCAGTCTTTACATGGAAAACCAGTCATTACATATGGTATCAGAGCCATGGTTCAAACTCTCGGATCTGATTAAGTCTGTTAAGAAGTTTACTTATCTTATTGTTGAAAACTCCATTAAGTCTGTTAAGAAGGTTACTTATCTTATTGTTGAAAACTCCATGACAATACATACAGGGTTTCAGGTCTCATTAGAAGTTCTTATGTTGTTTAATTCAAATATCAGCTACCCTCAGCAGTTCTATTAGTTAATTTGGTAAAATTTCAGGAAACTAATTACAGGTTCATGATAAAAACCCTTTTACAGGTTATTGTACCTAAACATTTTTATTTTCCTCTGTTCTCCAATTATTTTGAATTGTTTTTTCCTCTCGAATCTTATAATTGAGCATGTAATTCAATGTCAAAACAGACAAATCACCAAACGTATCTCAAGTTCCATCCCTGTTAATAGCAAGAACACTGTTGACATTCTTGTAGTAGGCTATCATTTAGATCCCGTGGTTGGAAATAGCAGTGGATGTCCACCCATGCTACCATTAAATTTGGTTTCTAGCCTCCTACTTTTGGCTAGGCTAACTATTATTTGGAGTTTATATTAGCCTCTGATAATATTGGCCAAGTGCTACCAGGTGAATTGTGGAACAGGTGAATTGTGGATTTTGTGCTGGACTTGATATACTGGCCAAGGTACTTCCATTTAGACTCTACACCTGGGATCTTAGTATCTTAGTACTTTATACTGGATTGCTGCAGACCCAAGTAACGCCTTAAAGATAATTTGATATATTTGAACTAGCATTTATTTCATCTTCACAAGATAAAGAAACCTTTCATCCAAAGAACAATGAAAAAAGACGTATGACCAGTATGTTCTTTTGCCTACAAGATTTTTTTTCAATTTTGTTATTCAAAACTACTTCTATGAACCGATTTACTATTGCAAAAAATGTGAGACTGAAACAATAAAAAAACAAATTCCAGAATTAACAGGGGAATGGTTGAATGATGTACAGTCATCACACAGTGGCCAAAGTGAGAATTTCTTAACAGCTTAGGCATAAGACAACAATCAAAGCAAATGCAAAACTACTACAGTTCATCATCGTGGGATAAATTAAAATGTGACAATGGAATCAATGATGGTAATTAGATAGACCTATGTAATAAATGTTAAAGAGAGATAAGTCTTGCCACCTTATCTTTGGAGTATTAACAATCCAATAATATTAGGAGTCAATATGTAATAAATTGTCATTATAATAAAGTGTAGCCCAACTACCGAACATTGATAAAAGCATATCTATTTCAGTGTCTCAATGACTCTACTTAAGAAAAGTCCATATTCAACATCTGCCATACACATTGTATGTGTAACCATGGTATATGTTTAGATTTCCTCATGGCTGCAGAGCACTATCAGTCATCTGCCTGTAATTAAAGAATGTACCGCAGGAGTTTGTCTGCAAATCTACGTCCCATGACATGGGGACACAGGGGATGGGGAACATGTGGATATGAGCATTCGATACAGGACATGGAAGACCCCAGAAAGAAGACATGGGAATAATTACAAATTACATATACAAAAATGAAATACAGACATAAAGATCCACTTTTTAAGAAATTAGAACATTTACATAATATATGTACGACAGGTTGATGCATCACTGATATGATCAAACACAAGAAATTAGAATATTCAGAACACGTCATAAAATAGAAGTGTATAAGTTAGAACCATGAACTGTATTCTCTCATTAAGTCATTGATGTCATCAAAATCAAAATGTATGACCATTATTATTGGTACAAGAATATTGTTGGTTAACAGCCATCGGTATGATAATTCTGTAGGTCACCTTTACAATCATCGCTAGCTCTATTGCATAGCTTCAATTTGAATGCTGAATTCGAGTTATCATGACAGATCAAGACAAAACTTGGGCTAGATAACTCTTATGATCAGAAAAATCTCTTCAAAGGAAGTCGATGACACTGTCAAGAAAAACGAGGTCAGGTTGTTCCTCCAGAAGTCTCTCAGGGGTTTCATCGTAAGGGTCTGTAGATGCAGATGCGAATGGTGTAGGAGATGATAACACAAAATCTCAGGCACGAAAGGGAGGTGAATTGATCAAGTGGAATAAAACAAGGATCGAGTACTATGTCGGTGTTGATATTACGAATGGCTCAGTGGCGTTGGGTGTCGAAAACTATGACGTATGTCAACCACCGCCTGTTAAAAAGGCCACGCATCAAGTCGGCGATACATCTACACACCAGCGTGTCAACACACAGATTAAAAAAAAAAATCCTTCGATAAACGTTGGGTTACACCGTCTGTTAAAGACGGTCCAGCTACCCATTCTGCCCTTCGGTGGCCGGTCTCGTGGACTGCAGCGCAAGCGGAATTACGGCCTGAACGAATTCACCCGAAGGACCCGCCCGAACGAGTTCACGCGCACGCCCTCAAACGACTCACCGAAAATCGGGTTTGGTCATTCGTGGTTTGAACCCACGACCTTCATCCAACAAAGCCCAAGCTTTACTAACGCGCCACGACCACGGACTTTAATCGGGTAACTGTTGATAGCACAACCCGCACGCTCCGGCATTCTCCATAGTCATATGGTTAGGGTCTCATCCCGTCTAGATGCAGAGGAAATCAAACGGAAAACAACCAAAGTCGGGCATCTACGAGCCGGGAACTGAGCCTGCACTCCTCTGCAACTCAATATTAAGTAGATCTCGCTCTTAAAAAAAAAAAAAAAAAAAAAAAAAATTCAATAAAGCCATCACCTCAAATTGATTTTTTTTTTAAACTAAAGGACGCCATCCAATCATAAATATAAAGTATAGTATTTCAATTAAATATTTTGCACACACAGAAATTGTAGAAATGTGTAATCTCTATTTTCGCGTATAGGATTAATATCAATCTAAATCTATATTAAATTTGATTTTTAAAGTTATAATCTAAATCTATATTAAATTTGACTTTTAAAGTTATTTTAAATACGAAACAGTTAATATAAGATTAAATTATATTTTTCTGTTAAGACTGGATACTGTTCCTTGAAAAATTTGTATAGCTCAACCCTCTCTTCAAGGTTTCTCGATCTAGAAACGCATTAGAAACGAACGGAGAACTATTATTAGTCAGAGCTTAAGCCATTCAATTGAAGAGATGAGATAATAGAAGGAAAGCATCCTTCATCAAATTTTCCATGGAATTCTGAATAAATGCTTTGTCATTTTAATTCTAAGAAGAGGTCCTATGGACAAAGTAGCAGTCAAAAGGCATTAAAAAGTAAACATCGTTTTACAGAGGATGACGGAAACAATCCAGCTCTACCTTTCGTTATTATTGCTTGGTAATAAGAGCTCATAGACTTGAGATACGAATGACCAAACTCAATTATTGCACAACTTCTCCAATCTCTACCTTTGCTAATACCTTTCAACCGAGCTGTCAATAAATCTGAACCACTTCATTTTTTCAAATCCTGGTACATTCGCTGATTTCATACCCAAGTTAAGAAACGTTCCCAGTCCAAATATATCGTTAGTGCCATAATTGCCACACTTGACTCCTTATGTGGTTGGAGAGGATGGATCAATAGTTTTATATAAAGGAGAGATCCCGGATATCCAGATAAGTCTTGCAAATGTTGTTCCTGTGGTGGAGGCAAATATTTCCCTTTCGGGGAAGCAACAAAAAAACATAATTTCTATTGGGTATATTACAGTCAGCTTTTCCCTTGCAACCTGATGCATCTGTGGTTATCCCTGTTAGGCTACAAACTGGAAGCAAATATATAATAATAATAATAATAATAATATAATTTTAGTCCAAAATTAATGCAATTATTCTCCAGAGAAATTAGGAATCTCATCAAGCTAAATCAGAGTTCTAACTAAACAATAACGAAAGTGAAAGAAGTAGAATAATGAAAGTGAAAGAAGTAGAATACAAATGCACACAGTAATAAATATATCCTTCCTTTCCTGATAATTTGAGATGCTTTTCACCACATGCTGCATTGTTGGCAACTAGTTAAAAGATGCCCAGATACAATTCTTCTATTGAATTTATGTAGCAAAAAGGGAAAGGAATTGTATGACATACGATGCAAGTATGAGGAAGATCCTACAGATGCCCTCCTCATACGACTCATGTATAAACACTATGCAGTCAATAGTTTGTGTGAAGTTGTCCAAGAAAAAAATTGTAACTCACAACAAATTAATCAACGGGTTCCTGAGGAAGTATTGGAGCTCGATGCAAATGATCCTAGTGATGTTACAAGCGCAGAAGATTACGACTCTCTGGGTGGTCGAGAGGATGAGGGGTTTCTAAATGAATTCTGGTCTGTAGATGGGGGAATCGGTTATGATGATCAACAAGAAGAAAGTATTATGCCCCCTCCAGTAAATAATATGGATCAATATGAGGCATTTCTGCATGTACCAAGCTATGAAGTCCCTCCTAATGAATGGAAGGGTTTCTTCTTTATGTTTCAAGGTGATGCTAATTCCGCCAAAGAGGATGTTTCTATCATTGAGGAAGATTCCAATAGTCCTAGTATGGAGAAGATTGAAAAGGATTCTTCTCCCAGCCATGTCATTGAAATCGGGTTCATCTCCATATTTGAGTGGTATACCCCTCATTGTGCTGCTAGAACGATGGCCCATAGTCCTGAAGCCTCTTTCCAAAACCCCTCACAGATTTCAGTCTCGGCTTCTTGATTAATCCAATTATATATATATATATATATCTATCTATAAATGGATATATATATATATATAGAGTGAGAGAGCATAGTTAATCAATGTTATATTAAATTTAAAAGCTGTTTAAATTCTTTTCAATCCTTACATTAAATTGATACCATGCACTAATGTATTTGTAGTGCATAGAACCTGTAAATCATCCTTTAGAAAAGGCCTTCAACAAGGTTTCTATCATTTAAACAAAGACTACGATTGTGATACCCCTCACAGCATTGAATACAAGCTTGCATTTGTTTATCACTGCTTAAAAGAGTAGTTGGTTGTAGTCTTTCAAGTGGTCCATTCACTGTATAAAATCCAAAACTCTTTACTGTTTGAGAGAGAGATGGAATGTTGCTTCCTGAGCTCCTTTTCTTGTAGAGCAAAATACAAGAGCTGCTTTTCCTCCATAATATTGTATGAGCACATCGTAGAGGAAATTTTGAAGATGCTAAGTAGATATAGAATCATCATCAACCATACAAGACACTATAGAAAAAATGAGAGAAAATTCAAAAGTTCAACCATAATAGAATAAATTAAAAAATATATATATATATATATATACTATACGAGGTATCAGAATGTATTGTTAACACAGTAAAAAGGTAAGATGCAAAACACAGTCAATTGTAATATTCAATTTCTTGATTGTCAAATGAGAAATTATTCATGTTGCTTACATCCAACGTGCCATAAATTATATATGTTCAAGCTCAACAACAACAATGGATAGTAAATAATACCATTTCAAAAAGAGTCATTTTTTGGCTGAGGCATATCCTGTCTAGTAAATAATATTTGTAAGAATCAACTTGATATGTTTTGATAAGAATTCATTTCAGAACATGAAAATGATAGCATGTTTTAAGGTTGTTGGAGCTGACTGGTTGGATGAGTATGATGCGCGAAATTTACAAAAGCTATCAATTTTCATTCTAAGTTATTGACTAAGCAGTCAATTATGTTAGGATTGAACAAGCTTATCTGCTATAGATTTGAGCAAAATTGTTATATATAGGTTTTGTTTTCAAATCTTTTAATGTATGAACAAAATAGTGGCAGATTTGAAATATCTGCTAAGGGAAATAATACTGCAAAATCTAGCAGTCTAGTGAAAAGTAAGGTCATTAAGTTTTTTATGGATAGGTGACTACTGGTGAAAACTAATTCCAGCAAGAATTGACAATTGTTTGTCCATTATCATTTTCTAAACAATTGTAATCCAACCAGAGATTTTAAAACCTCTTGCAATCCAGCCTTGTGATGCCTAGTTCAACAATCTCTATGGCATGCATTTCTGTGATAATCAAACAAGCATTTCTCCCAATTCCTCCATAGAAACTTCTTAGAGTTTCACTAAAGTTAGTCATTTTATTTATTTATTATTAGACATACCATGGCAATCTTGCAAACGTACTACTAGAGAAACTTCATCCAGAGCATATGTAACATGCATTCTTACATCATTCTGACTGGATTCATCCAGTGATAAATATAAACTATTGTCTCTCCCCTACGATATGCTTCACCGAATTATCGATGTTAATTTCACTGCCTACTGACGTTGATGTCCACTGGGTTTTGCACATTCAAAAACGACATAAAATTGGACTCTGAACAACCTACGTCAGTTACTGCAATCTCACTGTGATCAAAGCACCGAAGGAATGGCACACTCCTTCACAGATTCTTCACTATCATCTGGGAACACACTACCTAGTGAGAGCCCACCTTCTCCAGTTGTAATGAAACAAATTCAACACCAATCTTTAAAGTCTTGACCTTGAATTTTTTTCTCTCTCAATCTTTTCTTCATCTTTGTCAGCAACTTTTTCCGTCACGCATGGCCCATCTGACCCTACTACTGGTTCCTTGATGTCCTTTCCAAGGTTCTCAATGATGAAGTTTTCCTCCACATTGTGTACTCGGAGTCATTTTAATGTTATTATTCGTTCACCACTTCCACATCCTTGGACTTTCACAACTAACAGCTATACCTATGTTTAGCCTTAAACATGTAGGAATGAAAACCATAAGTTTCATGCACCATCAATACATGAAAGAATGATTTCCAATTATTATGCTTAATGTTGTTGGTACATGAATACCTATATAAATCATGACTTATGTTAGGGATGTGATATTTATAATTTTATTTTTATTTTACATACCAATATGAATGATGAGATGGAAATAAAATAATGAATACACTTGACTACTAGATGTGAAAATGAACTTACAGATATATTGGTATGTTATATGAACTCAAAGATCAATACCATAGATGAACGTTTATTAAAATGCATAGAAAATCGTCATCTAAATATAATTGATTTTGAATATATCGATGCATATGTTATAATTTGTGGGCAAGTGTTTACATTGCAGATAGTATCATTACCAAACCAACTTCGTGATGACAAAACTCCAAGAACAATTGAGGCTCAATGAGATTCCATAATAGGGTATTGACCCTAATTCTACTAGGAGGGGTGGAGGTGTTGCCCACTGTTAATCCTCCAAAACCTGGAGTCATGGGAGGACTGTGTGAGTCACGCTCCCCTAGACGTGTGATGATGACTGCCAGATGCCTACGAGGAAATCAGGTCAATTTAGTTGACGCTGCCATCCTTAGAGTTATGAATGGTTAGGACAGTATAACTGACGCCATAGCATACTCCAGTAGAGGACGGATAGGATGGGAGCGGAAGAGATTAGGAAGGATAGGATGATTTTAGAATAGCTTGGGAACCTAGTTAGGACAAGGTACGACTATTAAAGCTGTAAACCTATAAAAGTTTTAAATTTATATATATATAAAAAGTTTTACGGGACGTAATCCTTACACAAATTATATTAATCATTAAAATAAATGCTAAATAAACTCAACTTCGGGACGAAGTTGTCTTTGAAGGAGGGGTGTATGTAATGACCCAACTTAAGTCATTGATTATTAGCATGCTTACGAGACGTGTGTATGATAGCTACATACACATGCATCGCAGGCATTGCACTAGTATACATACTAATTTAATCGTATAAATGTCTATGAAAGAAAATGAATTAGTTTTAAGAAAGTATTAATTAATACCTTATTTATTAAGTAGAACAATAAAATATATTTATTTATTTTATTAATAAAATTTTATTTAATAATAAATAATCATTACTACCATGGACAAGATTACTTTACTTCATAAATCTTGGACAATTCACAATAAAGTACTTAAAGGAAAATATACTATTCTCGAAGTCGGTTGAGATGATAAGGGTGAAATCTCATTTAATATCTTAAATGACCAACTCAGTGAAAATATCTTAAATGACCAACTCAGTGAAAATATCTTAAATGGATAAGCTTAAATCTTGATATTGATTGGAGGAAAAGGG
>APFE031477869.1:16140-34989 GCA_000404065.3 Pinus taeda | reverse complement strand
TGCTGATACTCCGCAGCTCACTGTCTAGAAATCTCCCTTGCTCTCTTGCTCTCCTTCTCTCAATCTGCTCATGAAATAATTGAATCGAATGTGATCTTTTCCTCCTTTTCCTCCCTTAATATAACTCCAAGTGACTTTTGGGTGATCCAAGTGACTTTTGGGTGATCTCTAAATCCAATGGCTGAAATAGATTTAGATCAATGGCTGAGATTAAATGCACATTTAAATCTCACTTTCTATTTTTTAATTCACCCCACTTTAATAAAGACCCACTTAGTCATTTATTTCCAAAGTCACTTTCCTTTCTAATTTTTCATTGACTTTATAAAAGTCACTTTAAAATTAGACTTAGTAACTTTATCACTTAAAGTCACTTTTAAATTAGATTTTAACTTTATAAAAATTATAAAGTCACTTTAGGAGAAAAATTAAAATCTTTTGGACACTTTTCCCTAGGCCAAAGATCAAGGCCTAAGGGAACCACCTGTCCTCCGGTACCAAATTTCAACACAAAACTGAGAGATTTTCAATTGCAGAACTGACACCTTGTGCCTAGAGCATTGAAGTGCGTCAAATTTTGTGTGTTGGAGGTGTTGTGCTGAGGGGTTGTATTGGAGGTTGAACGTTGTGCATTGAAACCAAAACTGCATGCCATTTGGTATGTTATTGCAGTTGGTATGCCTTGTAATATTGCTCATATGTTGATTGATATTAGGTTGTGAAACACAGTGTTTAATGCTGTGTATAAACGTTGTGTATGCATAGTTAATACCATCGGTTTCTTATTGCGTTATGTCCATTGTGGATGGTATGTGCTACTATATCACATCTGTTTCTCCATACCATATATAACTACATACTATGCATTATATCTTTGCTCCGGTTGATGTATCCTCCGCTCTCTGCTCTCCGCATATCGCCAAACAACCTATCCACACTGCCTATTGGTTAACACCTCTTAGTATTGCTACTTAGAGATGATGCCTAGAGATGTTGTGTGAATGCAACATAGTTACTTTATTTTGTGAGTTTTGAAGATTTAAAGATTATGCTTTCAGTGCCCCCAGCCTTGGATTTCAGAAGCACTTTGGCTTATAATGGTACAGGATGGATGAGTAATGTTGTTGTGTAGTTATAACATGAGCGTAAAAACCATGAAGTGTTTAGATGAAGGTAAAAGGAAGCGGTTGAAGGCCATTGTGGTTGTATGTTTTTGATGCACATCCAAGTACATTGAATTTTTGAGATATTTGCTGCAATTACAGAACCATGCACTATACCACCATACATTATGCCACCTCCGATGCCGCTTCCACAGGGTCGTAAAAATATGTCTTGTCCAAGCCGACTATTCCTTCGACCACCATACTTTTGTGCCTTTGGCTTCGAGTGAGGTGAAGAACTCATACCACTGACTGAACAACATAGAGCGGAGTGGTATGAGGAGGATGCTCGCGGTGATGGTATTCTAGTGAGGACGCTCATACCCAGTTCAACACGAGAGCTAGCATCATTGGTCATGCTGCCTGTGCGTTAAATGTTTTTAAAGAGACCTTGTTGTATGCGATATACATATTTGATGCTGCTTCATTCTTCGGTAATCTGGCGTTATGTGGACCTCCGTTTCAAAGGAACTGCATCGATCATGATTTAGAGTGGTGTAAATACCAACGCTATCAGAGTATGTAATGAGTAGCCTCAAAGTCTGAAGGCAGCTTCAAAAGTGTCATCCTTGTATATAAACATCAGTAATCAATTAGAGGATCCTATCATGGTCCTATCTTCTTGAGGTAAGAAATTAGGGAGTCTTCAAACCTTTCTTTCAAGATCTGGGCTTATGCATGACAGTGCAAATTTCCAGCATAGTACATCAGACCATAGGCAGTCATAAATTAATGTCTGCACCCGTCTACAAGCTTCAAAGCCACATCAAGCGAGCCTAAGCCCCAACCTGCCATACCAGATTCAGAGTTGTAGCCAGAGACAAAGATGCCCTTGAGCATGCCTTCAGTTGGTGATGCCTCTTCAAAGAATTGGGGATGCTTCCTCTAGCAGAAGACTTAAACTTCTTGCCAATTTTCGAAGAGTTCTAGGAATTGCATTAAGCATTCCAGAGTTGGTGGTCATCCTTAAACCATCACAGGTTGAGACCTCCCTTTCAAGGTTGAAGGTTTCCCTCTTCAAAACATGAGGAGCAATTCCTCTAGAAGAAGACTTCGGCTTCATGCCAGATTTGGAACAGTTCCGGGAACTACACTAAGCATTCTAGTGTTGGTGGTCATCCTTAAACCACCCCCTTATACAAACATTTCAAAGAGCACATTCAACCTAGTGCTTCCATGCATTTTTGCACATTTTGTATTATAGCTCTCTTCTTGGACTCATACATAACCCGTCGGATTAAGGGGGGGAATGTTGGACACCTAATCCTCTAAGGGTTGGTGTGGAAGTTGAACAGCCAAAGGGAGTCCAAGGGACCACTTGGACTATGAAACCAAGGGTCATTTCTATGTATTATAAATACGTATCATTGTGAATAAGAAAAGTAATCTAATGTTTATCTTTCATATTGCCTCTGCCATGTATGTGTTTAACAATGGTAATGATGATCAATGTGATGATAAGATAATGGGCTGATGATCTCATGATGTAACTAATCTAAGCAAAGAACATGTTAAACCAAAATTAACAGTTTGTCTTCAGACTTCTAATTTTCTATTGTGCATTCTATGGTTAGAAACTTGGTAGTGTTTACAGTTTAAATTTTAGTTCTGCACCTTCAATTTTGAATTTTTGGGTATAAAAATTTACAAAATTGTAAATCAGTTCATTGAGTTTTAAAATTCTAACATGGTATCAGAGCCCTAGCCTCTTATTAGAGGCCAAAACACTAGTATTTCTTCCATAGAAGCAAGTTCAACATTCAGAGGGAGAAAAAACATAGTTCCACCAAGTTTCCGGGACGTGGGGACGGGGGAGCAAAGGAGCGCAAGAGCGACTTTTTTTTTTTTATAGCTGTGGTTCACGGTCATTGAGTCGCTGCTACATCCACGGTAAATATCGGGGCTATTCCACTCGAAGGGATCTGCCCGTCGGCCAATCTTAACAGGCCTAACCTCGAGGGCGTCGAGGAGATTTGACCCCGTGACCTCCCAACTGGGAAAGTGCTTAGCAATAGGAACTCGACCATTTGAGCTATCCCTTGGGGCTCGCAAGAGCGACCTATGCAAAAGCTCCCCACCAATTTTTAGGAAACGTGGGGGGGCATCAAGGTCTTTAACACAAGGGATCCTAAAAAAAATAGTAAAATACTAAAAAATTATAAATATATCATTGCAATTTTATAATTTAACTGTCTTTATCATTATATGGCATTTACATCATGAAGGATAAATTGATGAATCATATAACTGAAACAAATTTAAAACAGAAAGCATGATACAATCATACATGTAATTGTAACATTGTAAAATGAAAATAAAAGTTTAAACCATATTGAAGTTCCCACTGTGAATAATGAATATTGAAATAAAAGTCAAGTTTGATACATCAAGATTCAAATTTTTATAGAGTCAAGTCTAATATATCATATATCAAGATTCAAAACAAACTAAAGTCTACAACTGAATTCTGAAATGGAAAATCAGATAACATAAGAACATATCAAATGACAAATGAGCATAATTACTCAAGCTAATGCCCTGCTAGTCTTTGTATCTAGCTGATGCATGAATAAATCAGGATCAACCATGTCACCATCTAAATCAGAATCACTTGCATTCTCAAACACGCTAAGTAGCACACCAACCAACCCCATCTACGTCTCATCAAGTCCCTCCATATCTACTTGTGCATCATCCTCTGGATCAACATCCCATCGTGTTGTTGGTCCCTTCAAATATGAAATAACCAAAAAAACCCTCCCCCCCCACCGATTCATAGTATATTTATAATATTTTATAAAAAATATTTTAGGGATTTGACTTTTTTTTAATGACTTGACCTTAATTTTTTTGGAAATGCAAGAAACGTTTCCTCTTTTGGGAGGAAACATCCCCCCTTCGAGTTTCCTCACATTTCTATTTTTTGGGTATGTGGAGAAACGTCTCCCAGACATCCCCACGTCCCCGGAGCGCAAGGAAGTGCGGGGACGCATTTCCTAGGTGAGGGGACGCGTCCCCGTGGAACACTAAGAAAAAAAAGACCAATTCGACTTGACAACTAAGGTTTCAGAAAGCAATGGTGTATCAAGGGCTCCGTTTTGAAGATAGGCTTGAGGGTGCCTCAAACTACTATCCGTGGAGATAACGAATTGGTGTAGTTTTATAGGAGCAAGGTATATGGGACTTTGTGGACAAAGTTCCAACATTACCCATTGACCCTCCACTATCGGCTGCTCATAATAAAAAGGACTCTAAGGTGAAGATAATTCTGCTTGAAGGGGTCAAAGACCACATAATACCTCACCTATCCGAGAAGAGACAATTAAAGAAATGTGGACAACCATTATGGTTTTATACTAGAGAAATAACGAGACAAGGGTAATGATGCTCAAAGACAAGTTGAGGAGCATTAGGATGTCAAAATTAGATTTCATGGTTATTTACCTCACCAAGTTTACCCAAGTGAGCAACGAGATGGTAGGAGTGGGCGAGACTACCCCATACTTTAAGTTGGTGTGCCTAGCCTCGCTAGGCTTCACCAAACCTTGGGAGAATTTTGCCAACGAGGTTGTGGCTAGGGAGAACCTCCTAGATTAGGAGAGACTGCGGAGTGATTTCATCTAAGAGGAGATCCAGATAGGGTCTTTGCCAGGGTCTCATGCCAAGACCAAACATGAAGAAAATTTTGCCTTAGCTAGTAAAAAGGGAAAATCAAAGGGCAAGAAGGGTGGTGAGCTGAGCTCCAAGGGAGAAGAAGAAGAAGGACCTCAACAAAATTAGATGTTTCTCATGCCATCAGTCAAGGAATTATGCTACTAAATGCCCTAATCGGAAGAAGGGTTCCAAGAAGGACCAGGTCACAACCTCTACAGAGATTAATGAGTTCTCAACGAAATTTGAGAGGGAGTTTTCCTTCATTGCATGTATGGCGAGTTCTATTGGTACCAGTTTTTGTTACATTGATAGTGGAGCATCCTTTCACATGACGAGATACAAGGAATTCTTCTACAAACTGATAGAGAAAGACATGAAGTTTCACATTGAGCTAGGAGATGATGGGAGGTATCGAGCCGAAGGGATTGGTACAGTCAAATTCAAGAGGGAGTTGAGAAAGCCCTTATATCTAAAATATGTTCTTTGTGTTCCAGGCCTCACGAAAAACCTCACTTTAGTCTCAACACATGAAGATAAAGGATATGAAGTAACCTTCAGAGAGGGCAACATCTTCATCCAACCCCAAAATTCAAATGTTGCCAAGCATATTGGGGTTAGACAGAAGAACCTATTCAGATTGCAGTTTGAGATAGTCGCGACACTTATAAGCAGAGGTGGTCATGACCCAAGGCAAGAACTGGGTGAGTTATGGCATAGGCATACAGGACAGCTGCACCTTGGGGCCCTCAAGGTGCTCAAGGAGATAGCAACCAGGCTGCCAGAGTGCAACTTAGATCATCATGATGTGTGCAAGGGTTAGACACTTGGCAAGTATGCCAAAAATATTAAATTATATATCAAGTTAATAATGGTCAATTAGAAAGTGGGCTTAGGTATTAATAAAGTCATGTCGACTTTAAATTATATTTATGCTTTTATGTCTTATTTCGCGTTTTTGATCTATCCCACATTCATAAAGTGGATTGACTCAAAGCTATTGTAACCTATATAAGAAAGCTTTCTCTTTCTTATTAATTGAACTATGAGTTATTTCTTGGTTTTCCATATGCTCGTGTTTTCTTTATATGGTATCAAAGCAAGGTTTCCAAGCCACGGAATTGTGAGGGTGTGAAGATCCAATGAACTGCCGCTGATAGTGAAGGATTGAGGGATCACAATCGTAGCACAGTGGAGAGCCAAAAGTTTTTCAGGTCAATAGGTTGTTTCAACCACCAATTTTTATTTTTATTTTTATTTTTTGCCGTACAAAATCTAAATTTTGCAACTGGGCCTGTAATTTCGAAATTACAGACTGTAATTTTGGAAATTGACAGTCAACTTTTCCAAATTGGACTGTAATTTTCGAAATTGGATGACTATTTGTCCAAATTGAGAGGTAATTCATAAGAATTGATTGAAATTTGGCTGTAATTTCTACAATTTCTCTCAATTTTTACCAAATCAGATTGTTTAGGAGCAGATTGGATCTGTTTGTACCTAATTTGTTGCTCAGATCTGCAGATCTGGGGATTTTAAGTTGTTGATTTCTTGATTATCAACAGCTTCGAGGAGAAATTGATCGGTTTGGTAACAGATCTACCAAGTTTGCTTGCAGGGATGGCTTCTTTGACCAGTATTATGTTGGAAAATAGCCAGAAGTTCTCTTGGAAGAACTACAACATTTGGAAGCAATGGATGTTGGCAATTTTTGAGTACCGTTGCTTGGATGATGTTGTTCTCAGAAAAACTACCCGACCGCGCGCTGTGGGTAAAGATCAGGACAAGTTTGATGGCCAAGATAGAGAGGCCATGACACTAATCAAATTGTCTGTTACTGATGAAATACTCCCTGAAGTACAAACAGGAAAAACTTCAACAGAAGTTTGGAAGCATTTAAAAGATCTTCATGAAAATTTGACAAAGGGCAGGCTTTCTTTCTGAAGAACATGTTGTTCTCGATCACGATGAGTGAGGGTGCCTTGTTGCAGGAGCACTTGCTCAAAGATCAAGGACATCTGAGATCAGTTGGAGGCCATTGGTCAGACGATGGAAGAAGAGGACATGGTGGTTATCACGCTAAAAAGCTTACCACAAGCCTATGAGCACTTCATAGAAACCCTCAATATCACTACTACGAATGTTGACTTGAAGTTCAAAGAGCTTTGCAACAAGCTCTTATGGCAAGATAGATGGAAGAAACAGTTTGGAAGAAACACTGAGACAAAGGGTTCTGAGCAAGCCTTTGGGGAAAATTTCAAAGGCAAAGGAGCCACAAAGAAAGGCCAGCGTAGCGGGGAGGACGGTTCCCAGGGACAAAAGATGATCACTTTTGATTATTGTGGCAAGACCGGCCAAATGAAGAAGTACTGCAGAAAACGGTTGGGTGACCAGAAATCCAACTAGGGAGGGCCTCAGCAAAAGGCTCATGTCACAGAACACAGAGGAGAAGGAATCAACCTTCTTTGCCTTCATAGCCACAACACAAGCAAATCTGTCCAAATCGTATTGTTGGTTTATTGATTCAGTAGCTTTACAACATTTTACCAACAAGAAGGATTGGTACACAGAGTTTGAGTTGTGTTCGTCCAAAGATTTTGTGATCTTTGGTGGTGGGGCAGAATATACAGTAGTTGGTAAAGGAAATGTCCAGATTTCCTTTGGAGAGAATATGTTAATATTTCTCAATGTCTACTATGTGCCAGGTATGGAACTTAATCTGCTATCAGTTAGTCAGATTATGGGGCACTGCGCCAATCTAGATATCAACTTTAGCAATCATAAACGTTATATAGTTGACAGGGACACCAAGAAAACTATTGCTCTTGGTGTGGAGGATCATGGTTTGTTCAAGTTAGTGGACATTGGCCAAGTCAAAGAACATGCATTGGCAGCCAAATCTGCATTAGATATTAGTAGACTATGGCATTTGAGGTATGGTCATCTCAATATGCCTTCTCTCTCTTTGTTGGCTCGAGAGAAATTGGTCGATGGACTTCCGGACATACCACTGAAGATCCAGGGAGTTTGCGAAGCTTGCCAACTTGGTAAGCAACATCGATCACCCTCTGATGAAGGACAAGCTTCAAGAGCACAAAGAGTCCTTGAACTAGTTCATGCAGACATTTGTGGACCATTGAACACGGCATCAATAACAAGTGCCAAGTATTTTCTTCTATTTGTTGATGATTTCAGTAGGAAGATGTGGGTGTATTTTCTGAAATTGAAATCATAGGTGTTTAATGAATTTCAAAAATTCAAAGCATTAGTAGAAAAAGAGTCAGGTTGTCACATAACCACTCGTAGGTCTGATAATGGTTGTGAATTTTGTTCCAAAGAATTCAATAACTTTTGTTCTAAACATGGCATCAAGAGACAATACACTACACCCTACACTCCGCAGCAGAATGCAGTGGTTGAAAGAAGAAACCACACCATCACAGAGATGGCCATATGTATGATACATAACAGGTGTGTTCCACATGGGTTTTGGGTTGAAGCAGTATTCACAACAGTCTATCTGCTGAACAGATCTCCAACAATGGCAATAAAGTAGAAGACACCAGAGGAAGCATGGTTTGGTAGAAAGCCCAAAGTAAGTCACCTTAAAGTCTTTGCATCTACTACTTACACTTGGATTCCAGCTCAGAAAAGAACCAAGTTAGATCCAAAGAGTAAGAAATTGATGCTTACAAGGTACAGTTACACTCATAAGGCTTACAGGTTGGTTGATAGTGCCACTAATCAAGTGAACTTTAGCAGAGATGTTGTTCTTGATGAGGATGTTGGACCCTTCCAACTTTCTTCTGAGTTCAGAATCACTGAACACCCAGAGGTACCACCAGATTCAGGGTTCAAGCTTCTGGAAGCTCCACTTGAAGGGGGGGGGGGAAGATGAGCATGAGACTCTTAGTCGTTCGGTAATTTCTTCTTCTGACAGTTTGATTCGACAATCAGATGCCATTCATATAGGTAGCCCAATTCATGGCGGCAATATTAATTTGGGTGGTGTGGATACCATGAAAAGACCCAAATGGTGGCATAACACCATTGGTGATGTTCAGATAGGAGAAATGGTCGAGGGACGATCATCGAGAGGAAAGAGCATACAACAACCATCTATGGTTAACTTTGCTCTTATGGCTAACTTACAGGAATCTATGAGCCACAACACTTTGAGGAGGAAAAAGGAAGAACTGAATGGGAGAAAGCCATGGCATTCGAACATGAAAGTTTGAGGAAAAATCGGACTTGGGATCTCACATCTCTTCCACTAGGGAAGAAACCCATTGGCTGCAAATGGGTCTACAAGGTCAAGTATAAAGCAGATGGTACACTTGACAAACATAAATCACGATTGGTTGCAAAAGGATTCTCTCAGCGAGAAGGCCTAGATTATGAAGAGACCTTTTCTCCTACAACAAAGATGAGCACCATTTGTCTTGTTCTAGCCATGGAAGCACAAATTGGCTGGAAGGTCCATCAAATGGTCGTAAATATTGCCTTCCTCAATGGATATTTGCGGGAATAAGTTTACATGTAGCAACCACAGGGGTTCTAGGTTTCAGAAAAAGAGAATTTGGTTTGCCAACTAAAGAAGGTTCTATATGGCTTGAAGCAGACACCTTGAGTGTGGTACATAACGATAGACATATATTTTGATGAGCAGGGATTCCAGCACAATCCTTCAGATTCCAATATGTATGTCAAAAGAGTTGGTAATGATATCATCCTTCTGGTTATATATGTAGATGATATCATTGTCACAGGTAGTGAGGAAAAGACTATAGAATAGGTAAAAAACAACATAAGAAAAGCTTTTGACATGACTGATCTAAGCCTCCTACATTATGTTAGTTTTTGGTAGCATTGGAAGTGATCTAGCCTTGAAAATTGGTGGAGAGACTAAGGCACATGAGTTCTAAAGAACCTAGAAACCATTAGGTGAAATTCCACCCAAATTGTATTTTATTAAAATAATTAATGTTTTTAATGGGGTTCCTAAGTCTAAACATAGGAAAATTAAAATATTAATGGGTATTAATCAAAGTATGGGTGAGAATGATCTACAAGGCGGATCAAGTCATGTTTTAATCTTAGCTGTTGATTAGAGACTTAATCTTGGCCGTTGAAGACTCAACAAGAAAAGTATAAAATGGAGGCTTGGGGTTCATTTGGAAACAGAGAGAGAGAGAGAGAGAGTTGATCTCGAGTTCGATTTCTGGGGCTAGGAAGCTGAGAAATTCGAACTAAGTGATCATTCAACAATAGAGGGGCAGTGAGAATCCGGGAGGACTTTCCAGAGAATACTGACAAAGAGGTGGAGAGAGCTTGCAGAGAGGCAGCGCAGTAGCCAGGAGAGCTGACACTGGGCCAGTCTAGGCCTACACAGTCCTAACGCAGAGCCAAGAGGGCCAGCGTAGAGCAGAAAAGCTGCATGTCATGCAGAGTCCAGAACTGTTGGGAATAGCCGGAACTACTGGAACAGCCGGAATAGCTGACGCAAGGCCAATGTAGAAATAGTCGGGGTTAGCCAGTATTGTGCCAGATCAGCCGAAATTCTGCCAGGTGAAGTGAGGTAAAACTCACTCAGATTTTCCGCCAGTATTTTTCTCTGTAAAGGATTGCTAGATGAGCATCCTAGATTTGTATATAGATATTTCTCCTGCATAATAGTAAACCCTCAGAACTGTTACACCGATTTTCCCGCATTGGGTTTTCCCAGGGACTGTTGTGTCCAAAAATTCCTATGTATCTTGTTCTTTGCTCTGTTTTCTGTTTCATGAGAAAAAATATTTAATTAGTGTAGGCTGCAGAAGTAATTTGCTTCAATATTCAGAAGAATAACTTGATGATTGTAATTTAAAAATCAAGTAGGTGAAGTAGATTCATATTTGCTTCAGTAGGGGTTCCTTCAGTCTAGGAATTTTCACATGGTATTACAGCACTGATTTTGAAACAGAAAGAACAGATCCAGTGCTGAGGAGTAAGGCCAAAAGTTGCACTTGGCAGCAATTCGAATCCCCTTGAAGGGATTGCGCAGTCATTTCCGGAAGCAAATTCGAGGAAATCTCTTTGAGTGAGACGATAGAGACGTACGATTTCCAATTTGTGAGTTTGCAGAGGCAGAGGGAGTGATGCAAAGCCTCAGCGCAATGCTTGAAGGGCATAGTTTCTACTGGGGCAGAAACTCGCTGGAAAAGAATAAAGACACGTAGAAGGGGAATTTTCTCCTCAGAGAACGTTTTGCCAAAAAGTTCAAATTTCTCACTTGCTAGGCAGCTGAGCAGTGCTAAGCAATGACTAGAGGATTTAATTCAACAATTGGGTGAGATGGCATCACATGGGCTCAGAGATCAGGACAGGATGGAAGGAGCTTCCAACTATGTCATATGGAAGATCAAAATCTTAGTTGTTCTGGAGGAATATGATCTCGAGGCCAACGCCAATAGTGTTGTAGTTGTTCTTGCTGACAACGATCAAATGAAGAAGTACAAGGCCGAGCAGGGGAAGGCAAAGAGGCTCATTCTCGATGGAGTTCAAGATCATGTGGTCTCACATTTGCAGGGCAAGGATACAACTCGAGAGATGTGGGAAGCCTTATCTTCTCTGTATGAAGGCTCTTCCGAACAACGAAAGATGTATTTAGAGTAGAAGTTGTAGTGGACTTTGATGCAAAAAGGAGAAGGGGTGAACCTTTATCTTCAACGTCTTCAGGACACTAGAAACCAACTTGTTGTAGTGGGGTCCACTCCTCAGCCAACCACGATGGTGAGGATATCCCTGAATGGAGTCTCAGATGAATGGCAAGTTTTCATCCAAAGCATATTGGGTAGAGAAAAACTACCTTCATGGGAGGAGATGTGGGTAGCTCTTCAACATGAGGAGTTAAGGAGGGACCTAGTGAAGGACAACCTCAGTGGCAGCAGTGGGAGTGGCACAAAGACGAAGGAGGAGGACAAGAACACACTTTAGCATCGAAGGGACAACAAAAGCCGGAGCGAAAAAAGGACATTTCGAAGATGAAATGTTTCAGTTGTGGCGAGATGGGCCACTATGCATCCCAATGTCCTTTGAAGAAAAAGGATAAGGATGAGAAACATGATCCTAAGGATGCTTCAACAAAGATCGACGAGGATGAGTATGCCATGAGTACCCACGCATCTCTAGGAGGGAGATGGGGCGATATTGAGTTGTAGTCAGGAGGACTACATGTGGGTAGGATCCTTGAGCATTCCACCTCTTGGATCAATTCCTTGCTATGGGAGCCCAAGATTCAGCAGTAGTGAGTTGGACTTAGTGTCAGATGATGCAGTGGAGTGTTTGGAGGACAAATGCAGTAGCTGGGGACCAGAGATTGATCAGTGCATAGCAAGGTTGGCAGCAGTGCAGTTGGCATAGTGCAGGAGTCGGTAGCAACGCAAAAGATTCAGAGGGTCAAAATCAACAACAGTCAGATTCCAACATTCATTGTATTATGTTGAACACAATTAAGTTCAACTAATTTAGGATGTTTTTCAGTTGTTTCTCTGAACAACTGAGTTGCAGTACAGATGCAGTGTTAGCAGTGGCAGTGCTAATAGCATAGTAGATGCAGCATTTCAGAGGGAGTTGTAGTACAGATACAACAGTGGCAGTGTCATGGATTGTAGTACAGTAGCAGCAGTAGCACGGTGTTGGTGGCAGCAGTAGTGTAGAAGGAGGTGCTTCAGAAACAGAGCAACATGCAAGTGGACATTGTTGCTAGAGCACTTTCCTCGCTAAGAGGGAGTGTTAATTTTTGGTAGCATCGAAAGTGATCTAGCCTTGAAAATTGGTGGAGAGACTAAGGCACATGATTTCTAAAGAACCTAGAAACTGTTTGGTGAAATTCTATCCAGATTGTATTTTATTAAAATAAATAATATTTATAATGGGGTTAAAATATTAATGGGTATTAATCAAAATATGGGCAAGAATGATCTAGAAAGTGGGTCAAGTCATGTTTTAATCTTAGCCGTTGATTAGAGACTTAATCTCAGCCGTTGAAGACTCAACATGAAAAGTATAAAATGGAGGCTTGGGGTTCATTTGGAAACACTCACACACACAGAGAATTGATCTGGAGTTCGAAATTTGGGGCTAGGAAGTTGAGAAATTCGAACTAAGTGATCATTCAGCAGCAGAGGGGCAGTGAGAATCCGGGAGGAATTTCCAGAGAATACTAACAGAGAGGCGAAGAGAGCTTGCATAGAGGTAGCACAGTAGCCGAGAGAGCTGACGCTAGGCCATCCTGGGCCCACCCAGTCCTAACGCAGAGCTAGGAGGGCCATCGCAGAGCATAAAAGCTGCCTGTCACGCAAAATTCATAACTGCTGGGAACAACTGGAACTATCAGAACTGCTGGGAACTGCCGGGATAGCTGACACAGAGGGCAGAGAAGATGACGCAGAGCCTGAAAGGCTAACACAGACCCTACGCAGGGCCAGCGCAAAAATAGTCAGGGTTAGCCAGTCTTGTGCCAGATCAGTCGGAATTCTGCCAAGTGAAGTGAGGTAAAACTCACTCATATTTTCCGCCAGTGTTTTTCTCTCTAAAGAATTGCTAGATGAGAATCCTAGATTTGTATTTAGATATTTCTCCTACATAATAATAAACCCTCAGAACTATTGCACTGGTTTTCTCGCATTATGTTTTCCCGGGGACTATTGTGTCCAAAAATAAGTCTGTCCTATGTATCTTGTTCTTTGGGTTGTTTTCTGTTTCATGAGATCAAATATTTAATTAGTGTAGGCTGCAAAAGTAATTTGCTTCAGTATTCAAAAGAATAACTTGATGAATGTAATTTCAAAATCAAGTAGGTGAAGTAGATTCAGGTTTGCTGCAATAGGGGTTCCTTCAATCTAGGAATTTTCACACACTATTGTCTAGGTATATAAGTCTGGCAGGCAATAGTATTTTTATCTCACAATCCAAATATGCCAAGAGTTTGTTGCATAAATTCAGATTGATAGATTGTAATATCTCGTCTACACCTATGGAGAAAGGACTGAAACTTTCAGCCGAAACGGACTCTGAGGCAGTAAATGAGTCCCTATACAGGCAACTAGTGGGGAGCTTGATATATCTTACATCCACTAGACCTGAATTATGTTTCGATGTGAGCTTCATTTCCGTATTCATGACAACACCAAAAGTAGAGCACTGGACTGTAGCAAAGACTTTGACTTTGGCATTTTGTATTACAGAAGCAAAGAACCTAGGTTGTGTGGGTATATAGATTCAGATTGGGCAGGTTCTGTTGATGACAAAAAATCCACTTCTGGATATGTCTTCAGCCTTGGCACAGGTGCAATCACATGGACCAACAAGAACTAGCATGCAGTATCCCTTTTGTTAAAATTGGCAACTAGGGCCAAACATCATGTGGGTCATCTTATTCATGGCTGATAATATTTTTATTAGATTCCTCTTGTCGAGAGGTGTAGGATTGATATAAAGATCATCCGATTCCGATAAGAATTCATGGAGATATGAATTTATTTTGATTATGGAACTATTATCAAGCCGACCTACAACTCATGTAGGCTCAGAAGCCCAACAGTCGCATTTATTCAAACACCAACATTGTGTATAAATACAGGAGGACTTTTCCTCATTTGGACTCACTCATCTCATCACATCTCTCTCTCTCCACTACGCAAAAAAGAGTCTCTTCTCTACTGCGCAGAAAAAAGGTCTCTCCCTCACACATGTGAAGCCAGAAGCCGCTGAAATTGAAGCTACAACTGCAGAAGTAAAGTTTGACCTGTGTGGACCAGAAGATCTCCTCATCTGAACTGCACTGTAGGTTCATCTGAACCTCCTCTGAAAGCCGCAACTTTTGGTGGTGGAATCAAGTCAATTCGACAGACGGTTTGCAAGATACCGCTGCCCTAGTTTGAAGGAAGCTACTGAAACTGAAGCTGCAATTGCAGAAGTAAAGTTTGACCTACGTGGACCAGAAGATCCCCTCATCTAAACTGAGCTGTAGGTTCATCTGAACCTCCTCTGAAAGCCGCAACTTTTGGTGGTGGAATCAAGTCAATCCGACGGACGGTTTGCAAGATATCGACTGCCCTAGTTTGAGGAAGCTGCTGAAACTGAAGCTGCAACTGCAGAAGTAAAGTTTGACCTATGTGGACCAGAAGATCTCCTCATCTGAACTGCGTTGTAGGTTCATTTGAACCTCCTCTGAACGCCGCAACTTTTGGTGGTGGAATCAAGTCAATCCGACGGGCAATTTGCAAGATATCGACTGCCCTAGTTTGAAGGAAGCTGCTGAAACTGAAGCTGCAACTGCAGAAGTAAAGTTTGACCTGCGTGGACCAAAAGATCTCCTCATCTGAACTGCGCTGTAGGTTCATCTGAACCTCCTCTGGAAGCCGCAACTTTTGGTGGTGGAATCAAGCCGATCCGACGATTGGTTTGTGAGATATCGACTGCCCTAGTTTTGATGAAGAAGCCGCTAATGTTGATGCCGCTAATCTAGGGTTTGCTACTATTGATATAAATCAGATTTATTGTACTATTTCTCTCTGCTGAAGTATTGAAGATAAAAGAAGATTTGATCAAAGGATTTCCCCACACATTGTGGGGTTTGTCCCTGGCTAGCCGCCACATCTTATGTCTCTTGTCTTGGCTTGTTTTCTGTCGATCGTTTAATGTTCTATCTGCACTTTACTTTATGTACATGTGATTGCTAATCTGTGGAATATAATAAGAAAAAGAAGTAAACTGTTATAAGCATAGAACATACCAATAACTAACATGGAATCAGAGTTGAGGTGAAGACCAAAGCTGAGCAAGAGCAAAAGCAATCACCGAAAGAGAAGATTGGCAAGGCTATCCTAAAATAACTATGGGGTCCTCAACACTCTTTCCTGCCAAAGACAAGCTCCGTGAGAAAGTTGACTATCACGGATGGAAGATGTCTATCGATCTAACCCTAGAAGATCAAGGAGTGTTGGACCATGTAAGAGGAAATATTGTTGAGCCTCCATCAAATGCATCTGCTGCTGCCTGGAACAAATGCAAAAACAGAGAAGTCAAAACAAAGAAGATCATCTGGGACTCTATCGACAAGCACTTGGTGGCCTACATCTCTGAACTGGACACCTCCAAGGAAATCTATGATAGACTGGTGAGTTTATTTAAAGTTAACGACGCAAATCAAGTTTTGTTTCTTAGAAATAAGCTGAGGGAAATCAAGAAGGGTAAAGATGAGAATAAGCAAGCATACTTCTTAAGAATCACCGAGATCAAGAACGATCTCCTATCTATTGGGGAGACTATTACTGACAAAGAAATGGCACTCACGACTCTTGGAGGATTACCATCCGAATGATATGTGTTCAGGACTTCTCTTCTGAACAATAATGTAATTCCTGGTTTCGAGGAATTAATGGCTAGATGCATTCAAGAAGAAACAAGGGTAGAAGAGCAAGAAATGCCCTTGCCTAAAGGTCCTGCTGCTGCTTTTTCTTCTCATGCTAAGAAAAGAAATAATTCCGAGTCTAAATTGAAAAGAAAGGCTGGACCTAAGGGTGGAAGAAAAGGATGATGTTACATTTGCAATAAAGCAGGTCACTATGCAAGGGAATGCCTTGATAGAAAGGACTCTCACCAAGAGGATGATCAAAATCCCTCCCATGGCAATCAAAGGAATGGAAAATCTAGTAGCAGAGGTAAAAAGAGTGCTGGAAATCAAGGAAGAGGAAAACCATTCAAGAAGGCTAGAAATTCCAGGATGTATTAAATGCACCTGACCTCCGAAAGAACCTGGTGTCCATCTCGGCAATGGAAGACAAAGGCTACAAGGTAACCTTCAACGATGGCAAGGTAAGTGTATCGAAAAATAATGTTAAAGATGCCTTTACTCTTGGGTTTCGTGTTGATTCATTATATCAGGTCGATGAAAGTCAGGTAGGTGTCATGTCTTATGACACATCTCTTCAGTCTGAACTTTGGCATTGGAGGTTTGCCACCTTCATTACAAAGATCTACCCGATGTAAGACATATGGTAAAAGGGATGCCCGAATTCCGAGTAGAAAAAGCTGTATGTTCGGGATGTGCCGGAGGAAAGCTCAAAAGGGGACCATTCCCCTCAAGCCTAAGCAAGACCTCCGATATATTACAGTTGGTTCACTCAGGCATACCTGAGGTTGGCATTAAGAGGGAGACTACTACACCACATACTCCAGAGCAGAATGGTGTGGCACCTTATGATTGTGGACGCTGTCTCTATGGGTAGATGATGTAACAATGCCTGCAGTGGAAGAACCGATGGACCCTATTTATCCACTTGAGCCTTCCTCTTCCAGGAAGAGGCCTTCATGGCTTAGAGGGATACTTGATGATGCTGAAAGACATACTGCACCCCGAGGAACCTTCCGTGAAAGTAAGAAACCCAACAGGTATCAAGGATACCTGCCCAGTATGAGCACAATCATACAAAAAGAGCCTTCATCATTCTCAGATGCCGTCAAGCATCAAGTATGGAAGGATGCTATGACCATTATGGAGAATGATGTCTGGGAAGTAGTTCCCAGACCCCGGGACAAAACAATTGTTACTTCAAAATGGCGTTACAAGATAAAGCTACAGCAGATGGAAGTACGAAATAGTATAAGGCTCGTTTTGTTGCTCAAAAGGAGGGTATAGACTATGATGTGATATTTGCACCTGTTGCCAGATATACGACCATCCGCTTGATCATAACCCTTGTGGCTTCACAAGGATGGAACCTACATCAGATGGATGTCAAGACCGCGTTTTTGCACGGTTCGATCAAAGAAGAGGTCTATGTGGAGCAACCCGAAGGATTTGAGATTTATGATTGAAAATCTCATGTACGCAGGTTGAAGAAGGCTCTCTATGGGTTGAAGCAAGCACCCCGAGCATGGTATTAGAGGATCGATAGCTACTTGATGAAGCTGGGATTCACTAGGAGTGAAGCCAATCCTAACCTTTACTTTAAGGTTGAAGATGACAAGCCTCTCATACTGATGTTGTATGTGGATGACCTCTTTCTAACAGGTGCATACCCTCTCATTCACAAATGTAAGATGGAGTTGGCTTCTGAATTTGAAATGAAGAACCTAGGACTTGAAGTGTGGCAGAAGCCAAGGGAAATTTTTCTATCTCAAGGAAATATGTGGTGAAGATTCTGAAAAGATTTGGTATGGTGGACTGCAAGCCTGTGACTACCGCGAGGATCTTAACTTTCAGAAGTTATATGGTAGTGATGTCGGACCAGATTTGGGAAATGCCTCTTGAGTTTCAAAAAACTCATTTGCGTTGATGTTCTTGGTGAACCTCCATCCGAACATATGTTTTGTAGTTAGCATTGTGAGCTCATATTTGGTTGAACCTCACTAGATTGGTGCCAAGAATCTTCTGAGATGTCTTCAGGACACAATCTCTCATGGATTGAGATACACTGCCGGAAATATGAAACTGCATGATTATTCGAATGCTGATTAGGCAGTTAGTGTGGAGGATAACTAGAGCACTTCTTAGTGCTGTTTCTCTTTGGATTCTGCTTCGATATAATGGATGAGCAGGAAGCAAAAGTCGGTTGCCATAAGCACCGCCGAGACCGGATACATATCTACGAGTATGATCTTGTATGCAGCTGCCTGGTTTGGGGAAGCTCTTTAGTGAGCTGTTTGAACACATACCACTGTGATTCTCTGTAACAACCAGAGGTAGGATTCGATTATTGAGGAATCCCGTATTCGTCGATTGCTCCCGCAGATAGACATCATCTGGGATATGGTAAGTCGATGAGCGAGGAGGCTCCATCACATTAAGATGATGTACAGGTCGATACACCTTGTCAAAGCCCCGAGGAAGGATCTAATCTGTGATTTTTCCAAAACGACTTGGAGTCGTCAAGAAACCCTTGTACAAGGGTCCTGCATGTTGCATACATTGAGCTCTAGGAGCTCTGAGGGCTTGCGGTTCTTACTGGAGCAACATACGAAGGGTGACTCACCCTCCCCTGGTGGTGCG
>APFE031477869.1:0-14536 GCA_000404065.3 Pinus taeda | reverse complement strand
GATGAAGTTCTCCCTAGTTGAGAGGGAGTGTTAAAATTGGCAACTAGGGCCAAACTTCATGTGGGTCATCTTACTCATGGCTGATAATATTTTTATTAGATTCCTCTTGTCGAGAGGTGTAGGATTGATATAAAGATCATTTGATTCTGATAAATATTCATGGAGATATGAAATTGATTATGGAATTATTATCAAGCCGACCTACAACTCATGTAGGCTCAAAAGCCCAATAGTCACATCTATTCAAACACCAATGTTGTGTATAAATACAGGAGGACTTTTCCTCATTTGGACTCACTCATCTCATCACATCTCTCTCTCTCTACTGCGCAGAAAAGAGTCTCTTCTCTACTGTGCAGAAAAAGGTCTCTCCCTCACACATGTGAAGCCGGAAGCTGCTGAAACTGAAGCTGCAACGGTAGAAGTAAAGTTTGACCTGCGTGGACCAGAAGATCTCTTCATCTAAACTGCGTTGTAGGTTCATCTGAACCTCCTCTAAAAGCCGCAACTTTTGGTGGTGGAATCAAGTCAATCCGATGGATGGTTTGCAAGATATCGACTGCCCTAGTTTGAAGGAAGCTGCTGAAACTGAAGCCGCAACTGCAGAAGTAAAGTTTGACCTGCGTGGACCAAAATATCTCCTCATATGAACTGCGTTGTACGTTCATCTGAACCTTCTCTGAGAGCCACAACTTTTGGTGGTGGAATCAAGTCAATCCGACGGACGGTTTGCACGATATCCACTACCCTAGTTTGAAGGAAGCTACTAAAACTGAAGCTGCAACTGCAGAATTAAAGTTTGACTTGCGTGGACCAGAAGATCTCCTCATCTGAACTGCGTTGTAGGTTCATCTGAACCTCCTCTAAAATCCACAACTTTTGGTGGTGGAATCAAGTCAATCCGACGAACGGTTTGCAAGATATCAACTGCCCTAGTTTGAAGGACGCTGCTGAAACTGAAGCTGCAACTGCAGTAGTAAATTTTGACCTGCGTGGAACAGAAGATCTCCTCATCTGAACTGCGCTATAGGTTCCTCTGAACTGCGCTGTAGGTTCATCTGAACCTCCTCTGGAGGCCGCAACTTTTGGTGGTAGAATCAAGCCGATCCGACGGTCGGTTTGTGAGATATCGACTGCCCTAGTTTTGATGATGAAGCCACTAATGCTGATGCCGCTGATCTAGGGTTTGCTACTGCTGATATAAATCAGATTTATTGTACTATTTCTCTCTGCTGAATTATTGAAGATATAAGAAGATTTGATCAAAGGGTTTCCCCACACATTGTGGGGTTTGTCCCTGGCTAGCTGCCACATCTTGTGTCTCTTGTCTTGGCTTGTTTTCTGTCGGTCGTTTAATGTTCTATCTGCACTTTACTTTATGTACATGTGATTGCTAATCTGTGGAATATAATAAGAAAAAGAAGTAAATTGTTATAAGCATATAACATACCATAACTTAACACCTTTCCTCAAAAGAAGCAGAATATCGAGTAGTGAAATGAGCATGCAAGGCAGTTTGGCTTAGGAGGATGCTTTCAAATATGCATATGCAACAAACAGAGCCTACACCCCTCTTCTGTGACAATCAAGGGGTGATGAAACTTGCCAAAAGTCTAGTCTTCCACGAGCATACCAAACATATTGATATACACTGCCATTTCATCAGACAACTTGTTGAAGATGGATCTATTAAACTATAGTACTGTCCCACAGAAGATCAAACTGCAGATATTCTTACCAAGTCTTTGGGTCCTGAAAAATAGGTAAGATTTTGGGATAAGCTTGGTGTAGTTAGAAAATTGACCATTAAGGAGGGTATTAAATTATATATTAAGTTAATAATGGTCAATTAGAAAGTAGACTTAGGCATCAATAAAGTCATGTTGACTTTAAATTAGATTTATGATTTTATGTCTTATTTCGCCTTTTTGATCTATCCCACATTGATAAAGTGGATTGACTCAAGGCTATTGTAACCTATATAGGAAATCTTTCACTTTCTTATTGATTGAATCGAATACAAAGAACTCTTTCATTTTGAGTTATTTATTGGTTTTCCATATGGTCATGTTTTCTTTATAAAAAACTCATCTCCCAACAATGACCGCAAGGCCAATGACATCTTTGACCTTGTACATTTAGACGTGTGTGGGCCCATGTCTTTCGTATCCCTTAGTGGGTACAAGTATTATGTCACATTAATTGACGATTTCTTGAGAAATACCTAGATATTATTCATGAAGAACAAGGACAAGGTCTTCTCAAAATTATAGGAGTTTAGAGCCTTGGTGGAGAACTAGACTGGAAAGAAAATCAAGGCATTGAGATCAGATAATGGAGGGGAATACACCTCTAATGCCTTCAAGGATTTTTGTGACAAGGAGGGCATCAGGAGGGAGCTCACTACACCTTATAACCCTTAGGAGAATAGGTTGGCAGTGCGCAAAATCAGGGACATAGTTGGTGCGGCAAAAGCTATGTTGCATGATCAATAACCACCTATGTTTCTATGAGCGGAAACACACAACACTGCAATTTACTTGCAAAACAAGAGCCCACATCATGTGTTGGGGTTAGTCTTGCTAGAGGTCTTCATAGGAAAAAGACTAGATGCATCTCATTTCAAGATATTTGGCAATCTAGTCTACTATCATTTACTAGCAGAGGAGGTCAGAATTGGAGCCCACTACATAACGACATCTTTGTAGGCTACAATGAGACTTCCAAATCCTATAAAATATATGTACCAACACTCAGAAAGATAGTCATCTGCAGAGATGTGAAGTTTGAGGAAAGGGCTATGAGGAAGCCCTTTGACAATGACCGAGTTTCAGTACATGAGGAGCAGTAGGCTCCCAAGTAGGAAGCTTAGCCAGTTCCTCAAACAACAGTGAAACGAGATGATGGGAGGTCAAGAAGTATGAAGTTGAGCTAAACACACATAGGGAGGAGAAAGAGCATCCCTCTCATCCTGTGACTCCCAGCAGAGGGAGAAGGAGGACACGATGGGAACATTAGGTGATCAGATTTGCTCAGGAGCAAGTTGGAGCTCCTAAGACCTCAGTTCGAGAGAGCAGAACACAACAACGGTACATAGGGTATATGGCCTTAATGAAAAAGTTGTTGGATGTAGAGCCTTCTAGCTACTAGGGAGGCAACCACGCAGCAAATGTGGAGAGATGCCATGGTGGAGGAGTATGCCTCCATCATGAATAATGATGTATGGGAGGTGGTGTCGAGGGAAAAGAGAAAATCCGTGGTGGGATCATGCTAGATCTATAAGATCAAGCATGGAGTTGATGAGATCATTGAGAAATTCAACGCAAGATTTGTGGCCAAGGGGTTCTACTTCTCACAAAAGGAGGACATAGATATTGATGAGACATTCACCCCTATGGCCAGATACTCATCCATCAAGAGAATTCATATCGATTGCAGCACAGATGGGGTGGAGGATCCACCAGATGGAAATAAGGATAGCATTCCTTAACGAAGTTGTTGAGGAGGAGATTTATATCCAGAAGTCGGAGGGGTTTGAGGCACACAATAGGGAGACACATGTGTGCAGGCATAAGAGGGATCTATATGGGCTCAAACAAGCTCCACGGGCATGGTATGCTGGCATTGACAACTATCTATAGGGGTTGGGCTTTACAAAGAGTGAGGCAGATTCCAACCTCTACTACAACATTGTTGGAGGTGAACCACTCATTCTAGTACTATATGTTGATGATTTATTCATGACAAGGTCAAAGAAGCTCATCCAGGAGTGCAAGAGAGATCTTGCATGTGAGTTTGAGATGAAGCATCTAGGGCTTGTGCACTATTTCCTCGGATTGGAAGTCTAGTAAGGGGCTGGAGAGATCTTCCTAAGGTAGGGAAAGTACATTATTGAGATCCTAAGGAGATTCAGGACGTAGGACTATAGGGCCATGTCTATGCCTCTAATCACAAACTAAAGGATAGTGATACATCCAAGTTGGAGCCAGTGAACCCACGCTTTACAGGTAGTAGATTGGGTCGCTTATGTACTTGGTGAACACGTGACCTATCATTTGTTTTGTAGTAAACTCACTTAGCCAGTTCATGGTTGATCCCAAGAAAGTTCATTGGGTTGTTGAGAAACATGTTCTGAGGTATCTCAGGGGCACCATTGAGTTTGGACTACTATATACACAAGTGGATAGAATGATTTTGGAGGGCTTCACAGATGCAGACTAGGCAGGTAGCTCCTTAGATAGGAAGAGAACTTCGATTTTTCTTCAGTGTTGGATCAACAATTGTTTCCTAGCTCAGCAAGAAGTAGAGATCAATTGCATTGAGCTCAGTAGAGGCCTAGTATATAACCACCAGTCTAGAAGCATGTAAGGCCATTTGGATAAGGAAGTAGCTTGTAGGATTATTTGGGTAGGAGCTAGAACCTACAATGATCCACTGTGACAACCAGAGTTGCATCAATCTCTCTGGAAATCCATTGTTTCATTATTGGTCAAAGCATATTGACATCTAGTATCGCCACATCAACAATTGTGTGCAGAGACGTACAGTTAGACTCTAGTACATCCTGACAAAAGAGTAGGTTACAGATATTCTGACCAAGGATTGATGAAGGGGAAGTTTGTCTACTTCAAATACAAGTTGGGAGTAGTGCAAAAAACCTTCCTCTCCAAAAGGGAGTGTTGAATGGAGTAGAGCAAGAGGTGATTTTTCACTTTCCCGGGTGACAAGGCATGTAGAAATCTCATATTAGTTCACTTAACAAGAATTAATTAAAAAACTTATTTATTTCCTAATGTTAAACTTTGTAAAAATTAAAAAGCGCAAAGTCAACATAAGATTAGATCGTGGCCATTGATCTTCAAGGAAAAAGGGTAAATCTCAGCCCTTAGATCCTTATGGAAGGACAAAGTCACTCTATAAAGAGGAAATAAGGTTAAGTTGAAAATTAGACTGAGTGCTACCACTTGTGTTCAAAGTGCTCAACAAGACGAGGTCAATTTAGCAAGTCAACAATCAGTTGGAGTGTTTCAGCATCCACGAGGGAAAGGAAGAGGGTCGTACGACTTGACTCTCAACTAATCAGCAAGGCCCAGTCACTTTGAAAGGGTGCAAGAGGGAGGTTGAGTTCGTCTCAGCCCCATCGTATGGACAACACAACTAGTCGTACGTCGTATAGCCTTAGTTGTACAGGTTGCGGCCTCTCAAGATCAAGTCAAGCTGAGTGAAGGCACTGAACAACAAGAAGAATTTGCTGAAAGGGTTTTTAACCAACTGTACTTTTATCTCAAAATTTGTTGAAGCTAATAAGAACACAAGTTTGTAGGTTTTCCCTAGAGTTGGGGCTTCTTGGATATTTTTGGTCTAATGTTTTATGGTGTGTTTGTCTCCAGTCTTTTAATTTTATGTTGTGCATGCTATGGTTAGAAAATTAGTAGTGTCCACAGTTTAAATTTCAGTTTTGCGCCTTAAGTTTTGCATTTCTGGGTATAAAAATTTAATAAACTATAAATCAGATTGCTAAGTTTTAAAAGTCTAATAGTGTCTACATATAAATAAAAGAAAAGGAATGGATTGACAAAATTAAAGTTGGGGACAGCAGTGAAACCTACCCTCAGAGGTTGATTGAAAGGCAAGTCTCTTGACAAAAATGGATTTAAAATTTGTGTCAAAAAGAAGATGGTCAATGGATTTTAGAACAAGAATCCTTTATCTTTTTTTTTTGATGGTGCACCAAAGGGAAATCTAGGGAGATCATGAGTGGGTGTAGCCATCTTTCAACCAGGTGGTAAGTAGTGTCTAAGCTTTTTCCTAGGGTATCAGATATGTTAACCCTCTTTCAACATGGGTACTCCAAAACTTTTGGACCATGCCATTTGTCAGCCCAAATGTGTGCAATTTATAGCGTTGTGAGGCCATATGGGATGAAGTGTAAAAGTGTATCCTAAAGTCCTAATGGTTGACAGTCATGGCTAGTCTTCTTAGCATCGTCTTCGTGGTGCCTAGGTTTATGGATCTACGGACTATTCCTTGGTTGGTAATAACTCCCTACCTTGATGGCCATTCTTATGTCTTAGGTTGGTATGTGGGCATCATGGAGATGGACCTATTAGGACACATGATTTAAAGGAGCACTTATCATTTAAAGCCCCGTATAGGTGATCATGACATGTAAGGGTGAAAACACCAATTTTTCCATTATTCTAGTGCACCTATTTGTTCTCCACATGGACCATCTTCCTATGTGTTAATTTATTAACCTAGCAGATTACAGATCTACTAAATAAATACATAGTTAGATACATAACACAATTAACAAAAGCAAAAATTACACCAATATCAATCACAAATGACACAAACAAATTCTTCCCAATCAACAGTTCTTCATTAAATCTGAACTTACTTAGGCTCCCATCCTGGATCTCGATCTCCTATGCTACACCCCAGTACCTTCCTTAGACCAACTACACTTGAGTATCACACTCCTATTGAGAAAATCTCTTTCTCAATGTCTATTGTTGCTACATGGTGTGTCTTTATACTCTCCTTAGTCTTTCTTTTTAAACTTTACATTGAGCTAAATCCCTAACCCTAATCTCCAATGTGGTCAATGGCCGAGCTTAGATCTTGCCTCACTTGAGATCAACGATTGAGATTAAATCATAATCACCAATGTAAATTACTTTATTATTCCTAAGTTTATTTAGCTCAATTAGCCAAAATAATTAATTATGTGCTTTTTCTAACATAGAATTAGGCTAAGTTGCAATAACAACTTTCTCACACATAAGCAAGTGTCCTAGGGAGAATTTGGGTAACTTCTGCACACCCAGACACTTAGGCCCATGCAAAAGTACCTTCCTGAGCTACATAAATCAACACTCCCACTTGGCGAGAGAGGTACTTCTTCCCCTTGGAACTGGCTCCAATCCTAGAATTGCATTCGCTACCATGGTTGCTTCCTCTAAACTAGAAGTCCCTTCCACCTTGTTTGAAAGTATCCATGAAGACCTACACCCTTTGGACTTGCTCCTAAAATACTTCTTCTCCTAAGCATCCTATAAGGTCGTCTCAAATGAAGAGACCACCTTGATAGACTTGGAGTGATTTGTTCACTGCTACTCCCCACCTAAACCTAAAGGCTCACTACCTTTGAACTACTCAACCTTTGGAGTTACCTACTCCTTGTTCTTTGTCACTGCTCTGCTTCTTGCCATAGCTCGAATAGGTTGGCCCTTTAACCTATATTGGTTGCTCTCTCTAACTCCAATGACATGTCCCTCATTAGAGCTAGATCCCATGGGTCTGATCAGTTCATATCCATTGTGGAATGCTACACAAAACCCTTTCTTCTCTATCACATATAGATTGAGAGAAACTCCACCTAAGTTTTGGCATCCATAGCACATCCTTCAACTCCATCCTACCTTCTGACTTAAGCAATATTATCATTGTTCCAACGCCTTTCACTACATGTTTGGTATTAACACCAAACTCCACATGTAATTCTAAGTCCCACTCAGTCATGTTGTCAAATAGTTTTCATGCCCCTCTCATATGTCATGTGGTTCTGTTGTCTAGTAGCCACACACCAATTGTTAAGGTGCTTGAGGAAAGGTAGAAAACAAGTGTGAACTTAGTTTCAAACTTCCTCAAAAACTCTTCTTAAGCTTTTGTGTAACGACCCATCCTTAAAATAATAATAATAAAAAAATAAATAAATAAATAAATAAATATATATAATAATAAATAAATAAAAATGATATTTATAAAATAGAATGAAAATCAAGTATTGATATCAAATATTAATTAACCTAAAAATCTAAAGTTTATATTAAAAGAAAACACCTAAATGAAATGTTAAAGTACGTTTAAAATATTATAAAGTGATAAAGGGAAATGCTATACGATTATATGGAAGCATGATAGTGACATAATAACAATGACATATATATAAAGTCTAAACATTATAATACCTTAACGCTCATATGAATACCATTGCATTTATAAATTGAACCCTAAGTAACGCAGAAGGATGACTCACGACTAGAGTAAGCGATGGAGTCGTAGGTGTACAGGGCGGCCACCGCTTAGCCCTGGCTATAAGATCACGGAGATGGGGCTGAGAACAGGGAGAGGGAGAGTAGAGGGCAGGAGAACAAGGAATCAAGAGTACAACTAGAGGAATAAGATTGACCATTGGAAGAGCTTTACTCGGTCTGAGGTTCTGGGCACGGGGACAGTAAGCTTCTGAAGCTTACTGGATTGGCTGGGAGGAATTGGTTTCCTGGTAATTGAATCAGAATAACCGCGGCGTCATCAACTACTCCGGAGCAGGCAGCAGTTCAGGAAGGTGTTCAAAATCCCTACGGTTATTGTATTTCAGTTCAGGTTATTATCGTATTTCTGTCTGGTTATTACCCTATTTTCAGTTTATGGTCGTTATACATGGTATCAGAGCGCTGTCGTTCAAACCCTCGGGACCTCATAGGCCCTTATAGTTTTCAAACTTCTGTAATTTCCCTGCTTTTCTGTCAATCATTGCTCTGTGTCTGCATTTATTCTGTTGCATAGCTTCGTCATTCCAAAGTCATGGTGAATAAATATTCTAAACCAATCACCTATTTCGAAGAACACAAGTATATTTGGTTTAAAATCCAACATTATCCTCGGAACCAGTTGTTCTGAGCGGTGGAGCTGCAAAACATTTGTGTGGTTGGATGAAGCTTACGCCCATTCCTATTTACCCACCCACATTCACTGTGCCTTGGCCAGCACCACCATCCTTGTCAGCATGGTATGCTTGTCAAATGCCCTGTTCCAACTCCATTTTAAACTCACCTCAATGGACAACAAATTTCGCTGAAGACTCAAAGACGCAGACCAGGTTACTTTAATACGCGGCAAACTATCCGAAGACCAGGTTTTCGAATCGTTTGCATGGCTATGAATTGAGGGAAACTCAAGCATTTTTTTTCTAGATCATATCCAGCGTCAGCTATATTCCGTTTAACAGTAATTCAGTCGGTCTTTCGATGAATTCATCATACGAGGTTACCATCGTCGCAACCATACGCGGGTATGACGTTGCGGTTGGGTCTATTAACGAAACGGTGGAATTCAGATCCCCGTGTGACCAAGACGGCCACGGCACTCAAACTGCTAAAAAAAAAACGAGCATCGATAAGCCGTAGCCCACCTAATCAGCATTCACGACAGCGGCACCGACAGCGGATGAAAGAATGTACGCAGGGGTGACCTACGATGCGGTGAGCAGGATTAGAACCCGCAACCAACGAGGATTCCAACGTTTCAATAATCGGCCGCCAGCGAACTACCGGTGAGCGTGGATCGAACACGCGACAGAATTATAGTTGTAGCACCGTCGGCATGGTCACGGACATTCTAACAATGACATGAAACCTTCAACTATCTGTTCAAGGGATAAATCAGCAATCAAAATCGCTATTTTAAGAAAAACAGCAGAACAATTATCTAGGTTCGCGTATACTGGTAAAATGCTGCATATATCTTCTAGAGTTTAAATCAGATATCCACTATGAATCAAAAGCTACCCACGTGTGTTAGGTCTTCTTCAAATTCCACTCGCAAGCAGATTTTGTTGCTGCAATAAAATTTCATGTTCCCCTTATGGTATTCTTAATTAGCAAAGTTGACTGTTAAATTAGATTATGATTATAATTTCTGTAGAAGGAACAATGCGGATTTGGTCTGGTAAGTTAAAATATAATTCAAAATCTCAATCCATGTCATCACTAATACAATCCCATAGAGTCAAAACATGCCCCTAGTCCAAAAGAAGATGCAGTGTATTGAGGGACGACAACTATCGTCAACTCACTTACAGTTTTTTTTTTATTATTATCTTCTAGGCTTTTTTTTTTAATACAGTCCAACCATTATGAATAGCATCTGTTAATGCAGTCTAGGAGTTGGAGTCGAATATCAATTAACCATCCCCAACAGCCTTATTTTTAAATATGCATATTTGAGTAAAAGGCATCAATGAAGATTTCACATAGAAAACACAGTTTTATAGAAAGAATGAAGACATTTGGCATTGTTTTAGAGAGGACTAACATAACTGTTACCTAGTACCTTGCATCTAAGTAGTCTACAGTTTGCTTGATATTATGAGTCATACTGGGATTCACAATTCTGGCAGAAGGAAATTATGGTGTTTTTGTAACATCTACCAAAATAATGAGAGAGTGGTGTTAATACTCAGCAAGATAAAGAGAATAAAATAATGATTTCACCAAGCGAGCTGCTCTACACAGTGTGGGTGGGGGGAGATTCATGTTACTTTGTCTGTGAATATATACTAAAATAAGTTGAACATATATATAGTAAATAGTCACTCAAAAACTAAAATTCACCATCAGGATAGGAACTGTTTAATTCTTCTTTCCTTCAAACCTACTACAAGTGATATCAAAGCTTTTACTCTTCATTTTAAATCGTTAAATCTATTTCCAGCTTCAGTCTTTTACCCAAGGTCTTCCTGCCTTCCTTATCTGCATTTTACATCCATTAATCACATAAGACAAATCAGAAAACTCATATGTGCAGCAAGATACATCACTCCTATGACATACACACACAGACATTGATATTGAAGCCTTTCATTTAATCTGTCAAAATTTATCTTATTTATTCATTATCAGGATCTTTCGCTTCGTCAATGGTCTATTGTGTTCAATATACAAATTTCAAATGAGTCACCACATATATACCTACATAGTCAAATCGCTGTGCAGGGTTGGGTCCCTTGTCCCACAAACAAGGGGGTCTCATACACCAATTCTGTGTCTGGCTTAGCTGTGACCTTAAAATTTGATTATTATTATTATTTTATTAAATCAACATTTCCAGATAATCACATCAGGTGCAGTCAAGTAGAACCAAATAATATCAATGTAAATAACAGACAATCTAAATTAAGTGAAGAGAATGACTTTGGGTCCTTAGTCCTCTCCTCCCTCAGATGTATTTGGCACTGTTTGGGTCCTTTGTTCTCTGGAAACTTCAGTGCAAATATGTTTCTGAAAACAAGGTTAGCACTTTGTTTGTGTTTTGTCATATGTGGCAAGAGGAGGTACGTACTACATGCAGCTCTTGGCAAAAGGGTTTATGTTGATCAAGGATGCCAAATTGGAAGAGCCTAGTGCCTGTTCTGATGTCATTTCTATTCTTGTCACTCTAAGGAAGAGAATATAAATATCATTGTAGATACTAGATACCCTTCCGCTTTTTGTTTTCTTTTCTTCATGCAAATCTATATTTATATGAATATAAGAAGTATTTTTACAAAAAAAAATATGAAATGGGTAGTAGATTAGTGTGTTAGAAAAAATATCAAGTGAGTTGACCACCACGTTAATGAACAGGGGCTAGAAAAGGAAATATACAATCAGACACGGGAACCTCCTGCTCTAGGTTGACTAAACTCTAAAATATAACATTGAGGAAGCTCTTAATAGAGGCCCCAAGAAGGTTGTCTTGAGGTGATAGCTAAAAGTTTTCTGCCCAATATTATGAAATCTGAACTTATGATAGCACAAATTTTCTATGAATCTTATTGCAGTCAATTTGCATTTTGCATCAACTATCAAAGTATTATGTGCAATTTATAAAGACCACTTTCCAAAGCATCCTTTTAGAGAACAAAATGGTACTAATTATATCCTTTGACGGAGCCGTTTTAAACAGAACTGGTTCTAGAAATCATAATCACCTTTTATCCTAATTTATTCCTCCGTTTAAACCCAATCTACTTTTATGATATACTGATGAACTGTATCCCTTCTAGATGTTAATCATGACATGTCTATGGTAAATTCTACGGCTAAAAGTCAAACTAATATGGGACCAAAACAACCCTTCTTTTATAGACTTAATCCATATCCAAGTAATATATTCAGAATATAAATATGTATGACCTCCCTTAAACGTAATAGCTAGATTGAGGCATGGCAGGTATGTTACCGACGTACCTTGTAGCGAGACATTTAACTTTTCTTTTTGTGTGGGTGTTATTTAGTGATAAATTTTAGATGATCTACCTTAGGAGCTAATGACCATTCACCTCAACATTATTCATATCAGGATAGAATACCCTGCATTAGGACAAGGAGGTCGCGAGACCACCCTCCTTGACCTCGGTACTAGTAAGATCCGCCTAGCGGGTAAAAATAGCAAAACTATACCCGTTTATGAATGTGAAGTCGCAAAAGAAAATTATGTGTTAAATTCGGTTGTCTACCTCAAAATTTTGATAAAATTTTATCATGTGTTCAGGAACCATTACAATGGTAAGGACGTATGAGTGACGACGACGTGATCGAGCAGCATCACCACCATTAATGCCGCCACCGTCGCCATCGTCACCACCAAGACCATTATCAACATCAATCGCCCTAGCGCCGGAGTTGACTATGATAATGAACTCCTTGGAAGCCTTATTGGAGACATTAAAATAATCCACTAAGGCTAAAACCAAAGAGGAATCTCAACATTTGGCTACTAGTTCAACAGAACCAAAGAATTTTGAGCCCAGAAGATCGAAAGAAGACATTTCGAGGGAGCTTCAGAAAATCAGACTCCCAGAATTCTCAGGAGGTCGGGCAGGTGAACGCGCTGAAGCATGGTTGGAAGGAATGAACCGATGCTTTAGGTTAAGAGAATATTCTTCGTCGGCAAAAACAAAAATTTTCGTGTTTCAACTAAAGGAAAGTGCCTTGATTTGGTGGGGAAATCTGGAAAAGCAGCTACACCTTACATCAGATAATGCCCCTTGGGAACTGTTTGAGGAAAGGTTCCGCGCAAAGTATTTACCTCCATACTTTCAACAATAGCAAGCCAGAGCCTTTCATACATTAATTCAGGGAAATAAAATGGTGGAAGAGTACGTTTATGGAGCTTGTAAAATACATTCACTACTTAAACTCTGATGAACGTCAAGCTGAACACTTCATATTTGGGTTAAATCCTCGCATCAGAGCTTTGGTAAGCATGTGGAAGCCATCATCAGTAGCCGAGGCAGTCGAATGTGGTCGTTATGCAGAAGAGCACCTAGGAATTAAAAAGGATATGGAGCTAGCAGGGCCTTTGCAATCAGGGTTTCCAGGAAAGGCTCCCCGGAACTTCTTCAGAGGAGGTAGCTCGAGGCCACCTTATGGTAACAGGTTTACCCCAAGAAATATAGGGACGAGAGCTCCCATGGCAGTAAACACTATAGCCACGGGATCATCAAACACCAGTCCATGGGCATCTCGAGGAACCGCTAGTGGAGGAAGAAATTCTAGAGGAATCAACACGAGAGGACGAAGCTCGGTCTCTAGGAATTCACGCCTTGACTCAAGAGGATCAGCGCAACTTAATTGTTGGGGATGTGGGGGACCGCACTCTCAACGTGACTTCCTAGAAGCTTCGTTGAATATATTGCATAGGACTGGAAAGGAACCGATATCAAACAATTGAGGTAATCATAGAATTCATGCAGTGGTCGACCACGACCAAGCAGCACATCAATCCACTGTAGTGGAATCTTCAGGTACTATCAATGGTATAAAACTCAAAATCTTATTTGACACTGGTGCCACCGATAGTTTCATTTCATCATATGCATTAAACAAATGTGGGTTGGCAGCTCATAGAAAAAATGATTTCCATCAAGTGGAAATGGCCTCAGGAGAACTCCAAACTGTGGGCTTAAGTGTGGATCAATGCAAAATTGACCTAGGGGTCTGTTTGACTAAACTGAAAGTTTATGTCACAACATTAGGAACATATGATCTTATCATAGGTATGGATTGGCTAGAAGCTCACCAAGCTTGGGTAGACTGTTATGGGAAAAGGATTCTAGGCATAAATGATGAAGGAGAAGTAATCCAAATTCAGGGAATCAAGAGGGAAGTCTCTTTACGCTACATTTTAGTAATGCAGATGAAGCGTTGCTTAAGGAAAGGTTGCCAGGCTTATGTAATTCAAGAAGTAAGCCAAGAAAAAGGGCCATCCCTAGGACAATATCCGGCGTTAGCCGAATTCCCGGATGTGTTTCCAAAAGAACTACCTGGATTACCCCCGGTAAGAGAATTGGATCTCACTAATGAATTAAAACCAGGTACCCAACCGATATCTAAAACCCCTTATAGAATGACAGCTCCAGAACTTCAGGCACTGCATATTCAATTGAAGGAACTACTGGATATAGGGCATATTCGGCCCAGCACATCACCTTGGGGCGCTCCTGTAATTTTTGTGAAGAAGAAAGAGGGATCCTTAAGATTATGCGTAGATTATCGAGACTTGAATTGAGATACAGTAAAGAATCAATACCCTATGCCTCGAATCGACGATCTTTTCGATCAAATGAAAGGAGCTGTTGTGTTTTCAAAAATTGACCTTTGATCAGGCTATCATCAGCTAAGGATTTCTGAAAATGATATTCCCAAAACTGCATTTCGGACACGTTTTGGACATTATGAATTTACCGTGGTACCATTTGGATTAACAA
>APFE031477865.1:0-12931 GCA_000404065.3 Pinus taeda | reverse complement strand
CCCTAGATCTAGTGGCTTGATCTAGAAACAACAAAGGCACAAGTATTATGCTTTCCTTAGAGAAATTAGAACACGGAGGAAAGACCTACCTAGAGCCTAATGCAAGTTCTCCTCTTCTCCCTACTTGTTAACTTTAGCGCTAGCTCTAAACGCTATAAATGGAACCTGCAAATCAATTATAACAAGCACAAGAACCACAAGATACACATAACATAGACTAATATCTCTAATAAATGAGTCAAAAAGGCATTGAATCAAATAGACATTAGTATAGGAAAACAAAGCATTTTGTATTAATGTAATGTAGGAGAAGATTACAACCCTTTTACAGATCTTGACTATGTAGATGTTTCCAACCTAAGTTGTCCTTCCTTAGCCACAAAGCAAGCCTTCAAAGACAACTCAGGGATGGTAATGGATCCTTAGGTAAAAAGCAACAACATCAGGGTATAGTTAAGAGTCTCCAAAATCCAACCCAAACTCTATGGGAGGCAGTGAATTTATTGGATAAATAAGGTAGTTTATGATTCACCAATCTAGGACTTAGATCCACATATGAGGGAGGATAAGTTCTAGGGATAAGAGATAAGACCTTTAGAGTAGTAATTCGAAATCTCAATCAATAGTAAATAGTTAAAACCACCTTAGAAGCTTCTGGAAAGAGAATATTCAATTTTTATTTTATTTTTATTTTCCCAAAATTCTAGAACCATCGCACCTGTAGCAAAGGAAACATGCATTGGTCAGTGCAATTGCTTAGTTATGTAACATGCAATAGTGCAAGTTGCTAGAAGGGAAAGTGTGATGGGTCCAAAAACTAGGTTTTTGAGCTGATTAACCTAGAAAACTTGGAATTTTTGGAGAGATAATTCTTAAGTCTCTACAAAGGGATGATTGCAAGGTGTCAAGGATGTTGATTGATCCAGTTTTCAGACCATTTGAGCAGATGTAACAAAAATGAGCTGTAACAAATTGCCCCCTAAAGTACAAATTCAAAAGCAATGGCTGAGGAATGAACATCTTTACTTTGTGACAAGTTTGGATCAAGAAAAGGTTGGTTGAGATCATCATCTGTTACAGTACATAATCATCATGATATCATCATTGAGGTAGGCATACCCATACTCAACCTATAAGTCAATATTACATGTACAATTATTAAAAAATCTCATCCACTGATGATGGATGGTGGACCCATTCTTGGATGACTTCCTGAATGATCATAGCCATCATACTTTGTGATCTTATATGAATCTTGAAAGTGCAACCCGAATGAATGGAACTGGATCTAGGGTCTTCTACCTTACCACTCGATAGTACGAGTCTAACCATGTGGATAAATGAGTAGGACTTGAACATGGTAGACACCATATGATTGTCGGCCAATTATGTAAGTCATTAACATACGCAAGAGGAACCATCGATAATGATAATGTTCCTCAAGGTACTACAATACAATTTATGTGATGTGAATGAATGAGCTAAATATTGACACCACACATAATCTCTTGGTCTGAGGCCAATGATGAAAACCAATCGCCAAAAGCGAGGAAACTTGCCATTGAGGTATGCAAGCTCCAAGGCACTGAAGGGAGTTTCTAAGTCAACTTCTTGGATAATGAGTTGAGGTCGTCAGGAAGCGACCTGTTGCAAGAGGGCTATGATGTATCCCCCATCAAAAACACGAAATAGGTATCAAGGTTTGAGACAAAATGTAATGATTCAGAGCTGGTTCAGGAGCGACAAACATGAAGTAAGCCTCAAGCGTATTGTAGCAGATGTCAGTTGAGGGTGGAATTTCTCTTGAAAATATCGACGACACTTAATGGAGTTGGTAACATTGGCTCAAAACTAATTATGGGGGATTTTTAATAAGGTATGATTAACCAAAGAGGCAAGCATATTTCCCAACCCAAAACAATCACAGAGATGAAGTGAAAGAGTGTCATGTTCAAGAGTGACTCAATACTATTAATAGATATGAAGCCTTATTTTCCCAATTTCCCAACGATTTCTGGTTAGGACCTCTTTCTTTTTTACAAGCTTGAGGAAGATAACATATGCCTGATCTATAAGTTCATCCTTCCAAGTATTTTTAACAAACCCTGAAAAGGAGTGGTTCAGTCTCGTCATGTTTGATGAGTCGAACACTGTTAAACAATTTACGAGTCCAACGTAGGTATAAATCAAATTCTTTGTCATGTTTAGAGAGTTTGAAAAAGAGGTGGTAAAGAAAACTCCAAGATGTTCATTTTCATAAATAAATATCTCTTGGGCCCGAAATGGCAGAAAACAATACCAAGGAGAACCTTTTATCCATGTTCGACTAAAGTATTCCTTTTTTGTAAATAGTCTATCCCAGTCTGGAAAAGGGTTAAACTTATACTGGGCATACGTCTTTTCATTACTTTAACAAGTTTGAAAAGACAAGTGCTCAACAATATTTTCATGTTTTGGGAGTGTGAAAGGAGCTTAAAGAGGACTCCACCCGGAGGAACGAGTGATATAAAGGGTAGAAATTGGTTCCGGTCATGATGGAATTTCTCAAGATGTAGAGGTCAAGAGGTTGGCTAATAAGACTACTCATTACAGTGGTTCCTCGGGCAATCGTAAAAAAACAAATGAAAGCGTATGATCGGCCAAGCAAATGGTGACAATGGAATGAGAAAACCAAGGCTCATCTGGTAGAAACAACTAATAAAAATGGCAATCACGGGGGATAGGATGAGAATGGTTTCATTTTTACACAATCTTGAAACATGGGAAACTATGTTTGAAATTGGTTTCATTTTTGCACAGGCTTGAAACAGGGAAAAAGTATGCTTGGGAGTAGTTTCATTTTTACACAAGTTAGGAACAAAGGAAAAATGTGCTTGAGATTGGTTTTCATGCCACTTGCATAATTGTGCAATTCTAGGCGCGTGCCCCCAAGCTTCATTTCATTCACTTAAGTAGACTAATGGTTACTAATACACAGATGGAATGAAGGTTCATTAATGAGATTAAGTGAAAGATACGACTTGAGCTTTACGAGATCTAATCAAAGACTCGAATTGGAGGGAGATCTGTTTCATTTTTTAACGAGCTTGACACAGTGAAAGAACTATGCTCAGGGGACCTTGTTTCATTTTTTTAACGAGTTTGACACAAGGAAAATAACTTTGCTCTAGGAACTTGTTTCCTTTTTTAATGAGCTTGACACAAGAAAAACAACTCTAGTCTGGGTTTGATAGAAATATCGAGGGGTATGGTCTCCTTAATATCTGCTAAATTCTTCTTGGAATTCACCTCATGAATAGAGATAGAACCCCGAAGTGTCTTAGTAACATTAAGTGAATAAAAGTCTTCAAGATTGTTCTCAAGAATTTCAGGCAAAGAGGATCGATGATGACTATCGTACCATGGTGTTTTGTCTGACATCATGATCTGCATGATGATTTCTTCGGTGGAAAATATGTCACCGAAAGAGTCAGAATTTGAACCTGAACCTTGGGAATGATCAATCCAATTTACTAAGGTATTAGTATCAGAATTTGTTGAGTAGGCTGAAGAAATAGCTTCATACTCTAATTTAATGGGGCTGAGTAACATAAGGTCGCAAAATGAGTCACTGTTAGAGTTGTCAGGTACTATCCAGGGATCATATGGAATAATACAAGACGAAATCATGTTGATTGGGGCAACCAGATTAGGAATGTCAAGAGGAGGGAGTGTAAAAGTTCCCATCAAGGAAGAATCTTTAAGAAATCCTATCACAACATGTTGATAAGGGTGTCGGGATTCACCCATAAGTGGAATACTCCCAATAGTTTGAGAATCCATGGAAAAAAAGGCAAGCTGATTTATGGCCACAATGTCCAACTGGTGAGGAAAGAAATCATCCTAAAATAGGTTGAGACCACGACTACCATCACACAAGTCCATGTTCAACCCAACAAGAGGTTATAATCTAAGGGTCTGTCAATGACTTCAACCTCTATTGAGATCATTTTTCCAGCTAATTCTACTTGCAATAGGATCTCGTAAGCTTTAAATCATCTCCCATCAAAGGCCTTAAGGGTTATCAGTGAATTTTTAGGCTGTGGATAAATAATGGCTTTCCAACATGAAAGCGACATGATGCAAGTTGAAGTACCTTCATCTACGATTGTGTGATGGATAATTCTATTTCTAATAACTTGAATCATGAATGCCAGTTGGGGTGAATGTTTAGGAGTATGGTTCTCGTGATTAAATACAACAAGACTCAAATCCGAAGCATTTACTCCAATTGTGGCCAGTAAATATTTCTTTTGGGAAGGACAACTTTGCAACACCTCAAGAGCTAACATATTGGAAGGGGTCTGAGCTAAATCCTCAACTATGTTGTAATTCTATGCAGCTCTCACACGAGGATTAAATGTTGACTTATAAATAATTGCTTTAGGAGGTTTGATAGTCAATTCAACATCTGGTTTCTCTATCTAGAGAGGACTAGAGTAGGTTGAGTAGAGCTGGAAGGTTGATCATTAGCCTTTCCAGTCGAAGGATTTGAGTTTTCATAGTCCTTATTCTTTGTTTCCACCATGACATCATCCTTATTTCTGGTGGCAATTAACATCATTACTTGGGAAGAGGAGGTTGAATTTATGCAATCACATTTGTCTCGTGGTTTGAAAAAGGATTTGTCAAAACAACATGTGCAGTAGATGTAGCTTTCAAAAATCTATTGATCTCTGCACGATATGGACAATCCCTAGTAGAATGTTCGTCATTACAAATAAGGCATGGATAATGAGGCTTTCGCGTCTCATTAGGAGATTGATTCTTCTACTTTCTCTATGGAGGGTTTTCTTGTTTATTCTTTCCTTTACCCTTTTTCTTACTTCTAGATTGTTGAGATTTTCCTTTATTGGATTGAACAATGTTTATCTCAGAAGTACCCATAGGAGCAAGATTTGGAGGGTTTTGATTGGTCACAGTGGGAGCATATTTTGAATTAGTTTGACTAGAATATTTTCTCATTGACTGATGACCAATGGAACCAATCACACCATTAGCAGCACACGATTCCTTAGGGGAGCAAGTGGAATAGTATATGAAGGGCACAAAGAATTGAGTATCTTATCATAGAGCATGCCTGATTGAGTGTAAATCAAATCTAAATATTGAGCACAAGCAATGACTTTCTCTTCAATGACAACCCCGCCTTTGGAAATGTCTTTAGTTATAGATAAAAGCAAATATTTGATAAACCATGATGCCAATAATTGATCGGAAATGTAAGTTTTGACCAATTGACGTCGATGCCTCCACTCATGTATATGATTAGATATATGGGTGGCGTCAAACTGTTTTAAGGAAGTCAAAATATTAGTTCTAGTTTCATAATGGATAGGTAATCGGAAACGGGTTAGAAATTTGGTTTCCAAGGCATTAAAGTTGTTGAATGAAGCTCGTGGTAATTCAACATACCACTTAGCTGGTGTACCTGTAAGAGTTCTATGAAAAATCCATAAACGAATGGATCATCATTTAAGGAGTTAGATGAACACCATATTTGATAGGTCATAACATGAGTGGACAAATATTCTCTAGGTTTGAGTGTCACTCGACAATTTGGTAGGAATAGCCAACCACTACCGAGAATGACAAATTGGATCATTCGCTAGCCGAGATAAATCTAATAACTCAAGTGTTGCAACAAATGGAAATTGCCTATTAAAGTTTTTCTGTGGAGGTTGACCTTGTGGATAAAGGTTAATAGGTGGTCGAGGATACCTTTGGTATGACGGAATGGGTTGAGCAATCGGTATTTGCATTCCAGGATAAGGAGGATTTTGATAACCAAGATAACCGTAACTAGGTTGTCCAGTTCCATGAAAACCTTGGTAAGGTTAGAACAACTAAGTTTGAGTTTGTTGGCCTTAATAAGGCATTTGTGGGATGGTTGATTGGCCAATAGGCATTTGCACAATGCCTTGGAATGGTTGCCGAGATAGATCTTGCATTATCCCAATATTGGGTTGATTGGTTGGTACCTACAACATGCTATGCACAGGTTGGTTTACTTGCATATGAGGTATGGATTAACCAAGAGGTGGAGTTTGTAATGCACCTTGAAGAGGTTGGGCGGATGGGATTTAAGAAATATCATATACCATTGGAGTAATTTGTATTTGGGATACAACTTGGAAAGGTTGACTCGAGGTGTAACTTGGGCAGGTTGAGTTATGGATTGAACAAATTGGAAAGTAGGGACCTAGGGCATAACTGAGATAGGTTGAGACATTTTCATTTGAGTTTATACCAAACCAGGTTGAACAGGCAGCGTAGCATGCCAAGGATTAACAACCATTCCTAAAAATGGAGGACCCATAAGAAGAGGACTTGAATAGGATGGAGCACCAACTTGTAGCATTTGATCAACAGATGGGAATATTCCAGCAATGGGTTGTCCCCTGCTGGGGCTAAGGAGTGTATGGAGGCATATGCCCCCAGTGGGAGGGTATCCAGGATAAGACATATAAGGTTGTTGTAGATATCCCAATCCATTAAATGCACCATACTGCTGCTCCAAAGGAGATTGGGGCACAATAGGTTGGGTAGGTTGTTAGGTGCTCGTCAAAGAGGGACCATATAGTATTCCAGATGAAGATGATAGAGGAAAACTCTATGAACTAGTTGATGCGTCAGAAAATGTTCTAGATGTTGACTGGTAGTTGGGTGGCACTGATGGACCACCATATAAATGAGTTTTTTGGTGAAGTTACAAACATAAAATTTTCTGCAACTTCGGTCAATTCACTCATGATAACAGACATAGGTTGAGAGACCGTTGTTGACTCAGCCATGGTTAAACTTCTCGAAGGAGTTTGCTAAGAAAAGTTCAAAGGTGAATTAAAACGAGTTCTATGTAAAGGAGCTTGTGTTTGAGTATTAGAGGTAAGTACTTGATATAGAGGAGGAAAATCCGGTCGTAATAGTATGTCAACAAGAGTTTTAGGGCCAGGCGAATCCTATTTAGTAATTTCCCCTATGCTCAAAACATAACTATACGAAAATTGTTTTCTCTCAAGACCAAAATATACAGGTTGTGGTTGAGATGAAGGCAAAGGAAAATAAGAAGAAGTTCTTGAGGTAATTGGTTCAGTTATTTGTGATTCCTTAGGTTGTAAAGTGTTTAAATCTAAAAATTCAGGTTCAATGACTTTAGGTTCTAATGTTTGAAGAGCTTCAGTTTCAACTACTTCAAACTCACCACTTGGTGTGGATGTAATTTCAAGTTCGATACTTATGGGAAGTGACGACTCTAGTTGATTAACTTCAGATATGGTTCCAGAAGGGGTAGCTTCTGAAGCACCAGGTTCGGTATTTTTTGTTTTCTTATTCTTACGATGACTAGGTGTTGCCTCTATAGGTAAAGGAGGAAATATTTGCATTTTACGCGAATGTCGGGGGTGTTCAAGGTGTTGTTCCACGATGGATCAATTAATTTTAGAAATTAAAAACACAATAACAAAAGGGGTAACTAGAAAAAATGGTTTACCAAGTCATTGTGAATTGCAATATACCTTTACCACTACATGTAGGCAATCTCCTTGAATGTTTTGTTTGGTGTATCACAGTAAATAAGGTGGTCGACTCGGTTATCTATGGCAGGATAGAATCCTAATGGTGACTTCCAAAATATACCCAAAGGTAAGTGGGAGTGTAGTTTTTAGTAGTGCTGTCTAATGCGTTCTGTATTATGGGAAGTATTCTGATATACTTTTCATACGTGGAGCGTTATTCGATATACTCGAGGGTACGTGGATAACGATCCGATATACTTACGTACATGGAATACCGACTACCCCTAGAATGTAACGTAGACAAGTAATGACAACTCCTACATTTAACAATGCCTAAACACGTCTCTAGCCTAGACCACTATGTGTGTCATTAATGTTTTAAATGCTTCTTAGGTTAATTGAACAAATTTTAAAGTTGATCCTCAATTAAGTTTCAATTTCAAGGCTCATGGTATGAATTCACCAGAACTTCCTATGATGCAACTTGCACGATGAAAACAAATATTTCATTTCAATGAAGATCTATCTATGGAAAGGAAGAAACAAACAATGATGCAACAATTGAAGATGCAACAAACAAGAGCTTCCTAATCAGATCTTTCAATGTACTATTCCAATGCAATTCAAAACCCTATATGCAATGCAAGAAATGGATTTTTATTTTTCTTTTCCTTTCAATTTTCAAATGCAATGAAAATGAAAATGAAGCTAAATCATGTACCAAAGTAACTCACACATACTGGAATTGTAATATATATATATATATATATATATATATATCCAATCAACAATCAAGCCAAGTGTTCAAAAACCCTAATTGACAAGAAGAAATAAAAAACAAACAAACTCTCATCAAAATGAAATCACACTGAAAGGTGATTAACAATCGTACATAATTCAACACCCCCCCACCCCAATGATTGAGGGGGATTTTTTGTTGTTGCAAAAATGCAAGCAAAAACACTCACAAATTGTTAAGAAACTAAAACAAACCTTTGAGTAGTGACCAAAGGCAATCAAACTAAAATGTAAAGACACTGATGGATTTACAGAGACAATGACTAGTTTAGAGACTTAGGAAAATCCACTGGATCAGATCAGAACTTAGAGCAAGACATAAAAATGCAATTTTTTCGTCCTACAAGAAGCATCATACTCTAGATAGGAGAACTAGTGCGATGCATCATACATGCAGAGACAGACAAGTGTGTTGGGTCGCTCTGCCTTAGACCAAAAAGTGCATTGGAGCTAATTTTGTTTAAAAGACAACAAAAAAAACCCTACCAAGCTCAGAATTATGATTTCCTAAGACTAATTACTGTCTGAACAAGTCAATTTAAGTCCTATTGAAAGGTATAAAATAAATAGGATAAAGAAACCACTATATGAACATCTCGTTCCCTAGTGGAGTTTCCAAGTTGTCTGATAGAATATTCTCTTCTGCGGACATAAGCCTAACTCCCTAGATCTAGTGGATTGATCTAGAAACACAAAGACAAAATATTTGTGCTTTCCTTAGAAAAATTAGAACATGGAGGAAAGACCTACCTGGAGTCCAACACAAGTTCTCCTCTTCTCCCTACTTGTAAACTTTAGCTCCAGCTCCAAACACTATAAATGGAATCGGCAAGAAAATTATAACAAGCACGAGAACTACAAGATACACATAGCATAGACTGATATCTCTAATGAATGAGTCAAGAAGGCATTGAAATGCATAAAATAAAATAAACATAAGTATAGGAAAACAAAGCTTTTTGTATTATGAAATGTAGGAGAATATTACAACCCTTTTATAGATCTTGACTATGTAGATGTTTCCCAACTAACTTCTCCTTCCTTAGCCACAAAGTAAGCCTTCAAACACAACTCAAGGATGGTAATATATCCTCAGGTAAAAAGCAACAACATCAAGGCATAGCTAAGAGTCTCCAAATACCAACCCAAACTCTATGGGAGGTAGTGAATTTATAGGGTAAATAAGGTAGTTTAGGATTTACCAATCTAGGACTTAGATCCACTTATGAGGGAGGATAAGCTCCAGGGATAAGAGATGAGACCTTTAGAGTAGGAATTTGAGATCTCAATCAATAGTAAATAGTTAAAACCACCTTAGAAGCTTCCGGAAAGAGAAGATCCAACAAAAAGAAAATCCCAAAATTTAGAGCCATCGCACTTAAATCAAAGGCAACATGTGTTGGTTAGTGCAATTGCTCAGTTATGTAACATGCAACAATGCAGGTTGTTAGAAGGGAAAGTGCAATGGGTCCAAAAACTAGGTTTTTGAGGTGATTAAACTAGAAAACTTGGAATTTTTTGGAGAGATAATGGTTAAGGATTTGCAAAGAGGTGATTACAAGGTGTCAATGATGTTGATTGATCCAATTTTCAGGCCATTTGAGAAGATGTGACAAAATGACCTGTAACACATGATACTCACTCTCCCTCGTTCTCGATGTATCTATCTCCATCCCCATCAATATGCTCTTATAATCTCTCGTTGGTGCACCAATGGCCATGATTATATCCTCATCAATGACTAAGATCATCTTAGACTCGATTTGTGTGTCTCTAGAATTTTCTTGAACTTTCTAAGTTAATTATTATTAATTAATCAATTTTCATAAGTTAGGTTTTTTAAATTGTTAATTAATTAACTTAATTTAGTGGTCTATAGGTGCTTTCTCCTGAAATATTTTATGGGTTTTGGAGATCTTGTGTTCCTTAGCCTCTCTGACATAAATCAAGACTAGGACACCTATACGATGCTACAAAATCTAAAACTCTCTCTTAGCGAGGAAGGTGTTTTGTCTTCTCCACTCCACTACTACACTCATCGACCTCATGAATATCTCGAAGTCTATAGTTGGACCACTTCATGCTAATGTTGTCTGACAACTGTGATACAACTAGCTCTCATTGTCCATCAACATTGCACATACTCTAATTCATCTGCTAACCCTGTAGTTGAATCAATATGCATTTGCGCTACTTCTTACACTACACAGTGCCACCCTACACTGTTGCCAACACTGCCTACGTTGCATCTAATCTCATGTTGTTGCTGCTACTGCAACTGAGAAATGAACTCTTTTGATCTCTCTCTGAATAAGGATTGGGAAATCTCTCTTCCTTTCAACAAAGCCTCTCTTTTGCAACTCACACTCCTGTCTACATGTCGAACTGGACTGCATAGGTTTTCCGCGGGAAAATCAATATTCTCTCTGGAAACCCTTTCTGGTAGTAAATGTATGTCGTGTCGCTCATTGAAGCTACTCACTCTTCCTTTAGATCACCTCCCGATACTGACACATGATCTATAGCCTCTGCAAGACAGACTGGATGACTGTCTCTGGCTGGAATTGTGCCTTGCTCTCTGCAACTGGTCAATTTGCACTACCTCCCTCAGCTTCATTTTACTAGAATTAACTCTGCCTCCTTTATTTCTATGGAAAACTGGAAGACTCTTTGGTTGGAACTATGCCTTAGTTTCTGCAAATGGCTAATTCACATTGCCTGTGTCACTACAGCTAGATCTGTAATTGTCTCTTGAGTACTGACTACAACTAGCTCTGCTACTATCTATCTGACTACATCATGCTGACATTGAAATCATGTACCTCCTATACCACAATTGTTCCTCCTGCTACTTTATTATTGTGGGCCCTTGTAGCAAACATACTGATCCATGTGAAGAGTACACAATAACCAGATTTGATCTATTGATCAAGCCCTCCATGGATAGATCTAGACCTCCTTGTTGCTTCTTCCATGGATCATGCTAGATATGGCACATTGGAGTCTCACACTTCTCTTCCTCCTAGATCTAGTGTATCTATATCTCATTTCGAGTCTTCTCCCTGGTTGGGACCCTTTGTCTCTTTGCAACTCACACTAGACAACTCACACTTCCTACGATACCTATCTCTGACAACTAGAAATTGAATTGTTGCTCAAATCTACATTATGGCTAATTCGCACGACCATCTCTAAAAGCTACAAAAACCTGTGAAACTATAATAACTGGAAATTGAAACTAGAAATATCCTTCTCTTCCCTGTTGGCCTCTCTTTTGCTACTCTCACTCCCTCAAGAAATGCACAAATATGCTACTATTGCCTCCAGAAATCCTTCTCTGGTCCTCACACTTCTTGCAACACTTCAACTAGACAACTCGCTCAACCTTATGGAATTCCTTCTCTGAAATATGGCACACGATATGCTGCTCCTGAAGCTCACAATGGTTGATTGGAAAAATTGCTATGACCTACTGCAATTGGAAATTTAAGATATCCTCCTAGAAATTGGATTTGGGAACCCTTTGAGAAATTCTGGAATTTCCTCTTTCTCTGTGTTCTTTTCTCTTCCACCTAGTGCTGATCTGCTACTGCAAGACATGCATGTGTCAATTGTATATAAGTCTATATATCCCTCCAACGACAAGCACACGATCCCCTCTTCTTATGTCGGCCTCAAGATGTATGAAGGAACTCCTGTCGACTCACATTAAGGAGACACACCCGTTCAAATGTTCATGTCTGCTAAAATATATGGAAAAATTACTATATATATGAGGCTAGGCTTTTCGCATTAGGACAGTGAGAATTTTGGTCATATATCTCTGTAGTTTTCAGATGGTTAAAACAAAGAGAGTTTTTAGATCTCCAGTTCATAAGTAAGATATACCTCTGAGATTTTCGGTGGAAAGGCAGTTCAGATCTCCATAGAGAAGACAGTTTGAATGTTTCTCTGGATTTCAGATGGGCGGTAACGTATGAGAACATAGATCTGGGATGACAAAGTGTTGAAGGGAATTCAGATCCCTCTAAGGCTCAAACGACAGTGATATAAAGTCTAAAACTCGGATCACAGTTCGAGTCACAGTGGCAGCAAATATAATCATAGTTAAGAGGTCCAAATGAATTAGTCAAAGGAAGATGAAGGGACAACTAGATGCTACCTCTGTCTCTATGTCACATGAAAGTGCAATAAGGCATCATTGATGACATAACAATTTTTTGTAACTACAGTTTGTTGCTGATTGATTATTGTTAGGGTCCCACCCTAACCCCCTTATCTATGTAATGGGACCACGTCATAGTCAAGAGTCAATAAAGCCCATATTAATAACTGTAAGTGGTTAATCCGCAATTAATAACGGAACCACAGTTAGTTGCAAATGGGCCGTAGTATTAGATAGATGGTATTAATAATACACGGTATTGGCCCGTGGTATTGCAAGTAGGAGTCATATATAAAGGATAGAAACTCCCTGCGAGGAGCATCATGTCTTATTTTGTAATCGAGCTCTGCTCTATTGGAGGTTGCCCCTCGAGAGGCGTAAACATTACTCTCGAATAATAAATTCATTGCTATTC
>APFE031477864.1:86821-107191 GCA_000404065.3 Pinus taeda | reverse complement strand
TAAATGCCTGCTCTTAAACAGTTTTTTGTACCTCTTGTTCCATGTTGGGGGAGCAAGGATTGATTCTCCTCAATTTTTGTTTAAAGGGCTCTGATTTGGCTTGAAGTGGAATAGTGTGGTTGTATTAACAGAGGTGTCATAGGATTTTAGATCCTCATAACTCCATGCAAACACATCTTGAAACTCCTTAAAAAGGTCAATGTATTTGGGCTTTTGGTCAGGAGGTAATGCAGCAGATAGTTTTATGATTTTGGGTTGTTCAATCGTCCCAATGTTATGCTATTCTATGGTAGTGTTCAGGGGCTGCAATTTTGGTTTATTGGGAACATCATTGGAATCAAAAATGTCTTCCAAAGGAGCTAAACCTATTGGAAGAAAATTATCCTTTAATTGTATCACCTCAGTTTCATAATCAACTATCTCCTCATATTTAGCTTGTTGGATTTCTAGTATGTTGTGTTTGTTGAAGATTGTAGGATGTAGCATTTGATTAGCTGTTTTGGGTGATATTGCTTGGTTATTGTGTTTATCATGTATTTGTGGTTGATTTTCTGTCTCAAGTATTTGTGATTGACTTGCTGTCTCAGTGTCTATGTTTAGACCTAAAAACTCTTCCTGTAAAGTCAAAAAATTGTTTATTTGTATGTCATCATCAAACACCTGCTAGTCCTTAACATTGTTTGGGACAGATGGTCTGTGTTTTACTTCGGCTGTGAAACAGTGATGGGGCTCAAAAGGCAGCTTACAGGTACTTGCAAATGTGGCTAGACTATGAGCATGAAGGTTATGATCCATAGGAATTTTGGTAATCTGGAATTCAGTGAAGGACTCTAGTAGCTCAGTGGCAGCAGACCTATAAGACCTGAGTCTCTTGTCATTGGTAGCAAAATTGCCTTTCACTTGTTGGATAACTAGGTCTCAGTCTCCTAAGATTGACACTTTCATGGCTTGTAGGGATTGTACTAACTTGAGGCCTAGTAGGAGAGCTTCATACTCAGCCATGTTGTTAGTGCACCTAAAGTTTAGTCTATAGGCTCGGCCCTCTGCATGGCTGTTTTGTTTGTTATGCACCCACACTCCAGCCCCTGCCCCTAATTTGTTAACTGATCCATCGAATTCTAGGAACCATAGGATCTCATGTTTTAGGGGAGGTTGAATAATATCTCTGTGGTCTGGACTTGTGAGTTGAAGTTTAGGTTGTTTATTTAGTTTGACTTCTAGGACAATCTTCTCATTTAGTGGGATCAGCTTTGTTTCTGGAGGAACAGTTTGTTTATTAGACTCCTGATCTTGTTTAGGTGTCTTGGTTTCATCATTATTTGACTTGTCCTCTTGAACACTTCCATCTTTTGACTCAACCAATGTTTGTATGTCAGGATTTCCTTCATTGATATGCTGATCTATTTTGATTGTCTGAACTTCTTCATTGTTTGGGTGACCTGTATTATCATTGAAAAGGATATATGAGTCTATGTTAGAATGGACAGCATATATGGGGAAGTTTTGAGGCTTTTCCTCAGTGCTGACCATGTACTTCATGAGCGATTCTCTGTATAGTCTCTTGGGTTGACCAAAGACTGTGATTGTAGCATATGACATTTCCAATTGAAGGGACCCTTGAAGTTTAGCCCCCCATGATCTTGATAATAACATCCCATACTTGGGTGGGATATCAGCAAAAACAACATCCATCAAGATTGTTTTGTTTGGGTATTGGACCAGGGATACACATAAGTATTTTATGAGACCTAGACATTTAACTTGGCTGGAATTAAATGAGAATAGATCCTTATATGGCCTAGTAATATCTAAATTCAGCCTTTCCATGACAGATTTTGGCATTAGGTTGTGAGAGGCACCTGAGTCAAACATTTCATTGTGTAATATCTTGTCATGGATATGCAAGCTAACATAAAATGGTAATATCCCTGTGCCTGTTGTTTTCCCATCAACCTCTGGACAAAACAGTAATTCAGGGGTGTCCATCCAACACATTTACATTGTCTCTTTGCTTTGAGTGAGTTGGAGGGACTTCTCAATCTGTTGTTTATAGATGTCATGTTTGGCTAGCTCTGCAAGAGGAATGGCTATTTTCAGTTTGTCGATTTCAGTTTCCAAGTCAAAGGGTTTTTCAAATTGGGCCTTAGTGTTGTGGGTGACCACATTTTCTTTACTTAGCAAGGTTTCTTCTTGATCTTTGTGTTTTTCATTCACCTCTTGAGGCTTTTTGCTTGGATTGGGCTGTACAGATGATGTAGCTAGTGGCTTCTGTGTTTGTTCAGTAACTTCTTCAATAGTTACTTCCTTTGTGAGTGAAACAGTTGTATTCATTGGTTCTGTTACTATGGCACTCTTGGGCTGTAGTCTATCCTTTGTTGTTCCAGGCTGTGTTATGTTTACAGTCCTGCTTCTCAGTTTGTGTTGTTTATGGACTTCATAAACAGCGGTGTCATAGCCTTGCTTGAAGTCAAATGACTCACCTGACTTGGTTTGGAATTGTTTACTGTCTTCATCTTCATGATCTTTCTGACTTAGGAAGACTTGGTGCTCATCATCAAGGCCCATTAGGTGGATATGGGTATCATCCGCTTGCTCATCTGAAGTGGCTGTTTCAGCATAGTTTTCTTGAAATGGAGGTCTTATTTCTGGATCGGTATTGGCTTTGCCCACACTTGGGTTCTGATTTCTCCTAAAGTTTGGATTCCTGTTAGAGTTATTTGGTGGTGCCTCCCATGAAGACTTCCTCTCCACAGATTCTACCCTATCGCCCAACCTCTTCATACCAGAGATTATTGCATCCAATTTCTGGTCAAAGGTTGAGGGTTCCTCTTTAAAGGTAACTCTTTTTTCTAATCTAGCCCTGTTCCTCTTAGCTATTAGGTTTGCCTCAACTGTGACAACAACCTTCTGTGCTTCTTCAAGGGTTTGAGGGGCTCTTTCTTTCAATTGATAAGCCATAGCAGGGTCAAATCCATCAGGGAATTTGTATAAGGCCAAATCAGGGGGAGGTCTTAGATTTTGGGGTATTGCATTGTATACATTATTGAACCTGGCACAATACTCCAGAACTGTCTCTTGGGGACCTCTTTTAATCATGTCATATTCACCAAGTATATGTAAGGGATCCTTCTTTTTCTCCCATCTGTTGGTGAAGGCTTGGTAAAGCTCATTAGGGGTTGTGATGGTATTTGCAGGAAGTGATCTGAACCAAGTTCGAACATCACCTGTTAAGCTTTGGACAAAAATTCTCATCCTCACACTCTCATCATCTATTTCACAGTTTTCAAAATGATCCTGCATTCTCTTGGCATGTTGAATAGCAGAGTAAGGGCCAGTGGAGTCAAAATGTGAGATTTTGGCTTGGTAATCCTGAGGTAGAGCTACAGGATTGGCAGGTAATTGCAGAGGTGCATATCTCATAGCCATATTCACAAGTTTTTGGGGATTGACAGGGACAACTGGGATAAAAGGAACAATGGGTACCATAGGGGTAATAGGTATGGTAGAACTTAGAGTGTTGGCCAAGGGAGTATGTGTGGGGGACGAGGATGTGGGTGGAGGGCTTTGAGATGTGGATGGAGAACTAGGGGAATTAGGGGTGGAACGAAAAAGTACTTTGATTGGAGTGGAGATGGGGTTGGGGTGAACTGTCTCTGGACTTAGGTCAGCAAGATTGTCTGGTCCTTGCTACTTCTTGATGATTTTGGGGATTGTATTAGGATTTTCAAAGACAGTAGGGGGGTTTGGGTCAGGATTAGCCCTAGTGTACCGAAGATTCTTTTTGGGAGCCAACTTCTGAGCTGGTCTTTTGAGTTTTTTAGGAAAATTTTGTATAGCAAGGACTGGACAGGATTTTTGAAAGGCTCTATGTATCTCTAAATGAGTATAAAGATTACCTGAATCAACTCTTCCTTGAGGCTGTAGGAGTTGGTGCAGAAGCAGATTTAAAGGCTTCTTGACTGATATTCAGGTTTTAAGTGCAATTTTTAGCAGACATAGAGTATTTTCTAAATCCTGAAGAGTTCCCCAGTGGAGTCGCCATTTATGTTAACACCCAGGTTGTTCCCTATGACTCCCAAGGGAATACAGCCGGGGTAACCACTAACCAATCTTTGGATTACAGCTTCTAGCCCAGCTGTAATCAGAGAGGGCTCTCTCTGTAAGGTTTGTCTTTGTTCTATGGAGATTTTAGGCTAGTTATGAAGTGAAGGCTTCTTAGGTTTATGTTTGGTTGGGAGGATGTCTTTCTGAAACTTTAAAGTTGTAGTTCTGCAGGTGAAATTAATCCATTGGGCAATGGAGTCTGTGGCTGTTGGTTATTTGAAATCTTAGGTTTGATGCAGCTGGAGTTACAGGGCCATTTAAATACTTCATGAAACAAAACTTTAAATTGTGATTATGGAGTGTAAACAACCAGTGAAAAGCAGTTAAGAATTTTTCACTAAGCTGGGATGTGAGAAAGGGATGTATTCCTCAAGAGCAAACTTGAATTCCTGAAATAATAAATCACTGTGATGATATAGTGTGAAAGGTAGAAATTAAGAATTACACTTTCATTACCATAAATGAAGAAAATACATTTAAAACAGCTTAGATTGAGTTCAGGGTAATCTGTGATTAAATCCTGAACTAGTCTTCTTCCTTGCTATTAACAGTTCAAACATGGAAACATGAAACATATGTGAAAGATCAACAAACATTAACGAAGAGGTACAAGAGAAACTTATTGAGTCATGAGATACGCAGGAATCCTGCAACTTTCAGCCAAGCACCAGACAAGATCAAATAACACAGAGCTTTGGAAATTCCATCATCCTTTGTATTATTTCTCTGAGAATTATAGTAGAAGAGGAGAAGAATAGATATGAAAAGATTTCTTACATCCAATGTCCAACCCCTGCTAACAAATGCGAGGGGGAATATATAGCGGTCTCATATAAAATATCTCAGGCATTGAGACATCTGAGAGGGAAAATATCTTCTTTAACTCGTATAGAAATTGTAGATAGAAAGTTATTACAATCTTCAATGAACTTTAAAGGCTCTTAACTCCTGTTAGAACAATTTTGACCTTTGGAGCTCACGGAGTCGGTTGAGCGCTTTGTTATAACTGCTGAATGACGTGTCTGTGCAGCTATGTCTTCCAGTAGCTTCTCAGCCCTGTCACCTGTGACTGCTCGTGCTACTGTGGTGGCCGAATACTTGTGCTGAGTTGGCTCAGCCTCTTTCTGCATACCTGCTAATGTGTCTTTATCTTCCTGTGTATGAAGATTTAAATATTTCCAAAAAGTAATATCATAATTACTGACTTTGATTTAACAGTAGTTGTATCAAATTTTCCCACACATCCGGTGTAGGTAATTGATGCTTCAAAATTGACCCCATTGTCTCATCGACCTCTGTACTTGTAAAAATGGGGAGGCTCATCAAACAAATGTGTGATTTCATTCATAATAAAAAATAGACTTTCTACCCTGTTGAAGAGGGTCTACCCTGTTATTGGTCCTGTTTCTGTTGATGAACTGGCTGCCTCTGAAATCTGATTTCCTACAAAAGTGCTCACTCTCTTAGCATATTTCTCATATGAGAGCAACTTTCCTAATGGCTCCAACAGGCTAGGCAGACCCCTGTTTTGCAATGCCATAAACCTGTTCTGGAACTTGTTGATGTCTGCTTGCATATCCTGGACTCTTCTTTTCAGGGTCTGGATCAGGTTTCTCAGTGTCAGGACCCTTTTTATTAGTGAGATGGTCTCTGTCCTATTTCCAATTCCAATTTTAATGAGCTGGGAGCTTGTTCTGTAGTTTAGCACATTTATCATTTTAGTGGCAATCTCAGGCATACTGCCTAGAGAGGCCCTTGCCCTTTGTATTTCTCTATGTGCTTTTCCAATGAGCGTTATTTGCTCATGGATGGCCTCAGTATACCCCCACTGATCTGTGATTGACTGGCCAATATGACCCCATACGACCCTTTTGATCTCAGATGTGACCTTGTCTAGTGTGAGCTCTTTTTCTAAATCAGTTATCCTTTTCTTGAGGGCCTTTACCTCCCTCTCTCTTTCAGCCACATTTTGCTTGGACTTGTCATATTTTTCATTGATTTTTGCCAGACTGTCCTTGGCTTGATTTAGCTCAGACATTTGAGACTCCAAGACTTGAATTTCATTCCTCAGCTTCTGCATGTCTAGGCTTTCAGCTTGCTCTGTTGTTGGTGTTGAGGTGGATGGTGCTGCCTGATGTACCTGCTGGCTGGGAGGGGCAGTGGTTTGAAGGATTTCCTCAAGATTTATTGTTTATGGAGGAGGTTGTGAGGTTTGCCCTGCCTCCTTCTGCTGTAATGCTGCCTGCAAGGTAGCTTCTGATTCCTGCAGCTTTTCTTAAGTGTGGATGAGCTCTTTGTACAATGTCATGAGCATAGCAGCTGCATCCTTCTCTTGCCTGCGCTGGGAAACCTCTTCTGTTTGGGGATGAAGAGTTGCTGGGATTTTTAACATCTTTTTTAATGCTGCCATATCAGCATCCCTCAGCTTTAGGATTTCTTGCACTGCTTTAACATCTTTGGGATCATGCCCAAGCTCTATTATAATTTCCTCCAGAGCTTTGATCTTATTGTCCTTAGCTTGAGAGGAAGCCCTTTCCAGCTCAAGCTATGCAGCAATGTTATTTAGGCTATTTTGCAGCCTATAGTTCACTAGGGTCTTATCTGCCAATGTGGCATAGACCATCTCACCCGTTTGTTTGTGCAACTCTATTTGATCCATTGGGTGGATGTCTTTGGACAAGACCTCCAGGTTGGTCCTGATATAATCTGCAGCTGATTGTGGTTGCTGCACTGTTGGTGTAAAATGGCTCATGATCATTTTTCCTTCATGTGCATCATATGCAGACATGAGCCTTTGCTGGTTTGTAGGAGCCATTTTCAATAGGTGATTATATAGCTGCAGCTTTAATGGTTCATTTCTGCTTTTGATGTCTTTAAACTATTGCTTGATGCTTTTCTCACCTTCCCTCCTTTGTCCTGAGGAGCTCACTTCTCCCATTGCTGCCCTGTCTTGCTCCTGTTGGAAGGAGATGGTTGAGGCCTCCATGCTGGGCAGGCCTGTTCCTGAAGTCTGCCCCATTGGCATTTCTTCTTCAGAGAAGGGGTTTAGTCTTTGCCTCTTCTCCCCTTGGTTTGGTGATGCAGTAAGGGGAGTTTCTCTGTCTCTTTTTCTGTTCACGTCCTCCCTTTGAGGGGTTTGGAGGACGGAGGAGTCAATCCTTGAATCTTGCCTTGGGGGTGCCATTTGTGCTGGCTGCTGCTGTGTGGCCATTGGGGCCTCTGATGTCTATTCCCCCTGTACATGTTGCTCTTTTTGCTGCTATACCTGTTGGGGTGGCTGCACCTGTCCCTGTTGTGCCTGTTGCCCTTCCATGTCCTTCTCCTTGCCTTTACTCTGAGCTTGGCTTATGGTTTGGACTGCCTCTTGATGTGCTATAGATGATGAGGCAGCTGCTCCTACTTGAGGCTTTGCTAGAGCGAATACCTGTGGAGGAGATTCCAAGTCAGCCATTTTCAGAAGATGCCTTTTAGCTCTTTCATTCAATTCTTCTTGTGTGACCGGTTCCTCCAGTGTGCCCCTTTTCCATTTTGGTTGGTTGGCAAATTTTTCAATGTGGGGCAAACTCACATGGTCATAGCTAGAGAGCTTATATTTTAGCCTTCTGAATGTATGGAATGATTAGGGTATAGGGCTTCCAAAGGAAGCTGGTTTCAGGCCAAGGCATTTCTAGCTTTCTATCAGCTTCTTTCCAGCCTTCCCTTTTGTTCAAGACAAGGTGGCCCAATTGATTTTTTACCTTTAGCTGTGCCTTCTTGCCCTTGCCTGCGAAGTGCACCATATCAGCATTCCCAAATTGCCTGAAATATTCAAGGGCAAATAGTCTCATAGGCACATACTTGGGCAATCTGTATGGGGGTAACTCATACCCATATATTTTGATCACGGTGTAGTGTTGGTAATAGTACCAATCCCCTATGATGTATGCCTTGGATAACTGCAGGATCCTCTGCATCTCATCAATCAGTCTTGGAGGAGGCGAGCTTAGGAATAAAAACATGGCTGGGTGGATGAAGAGGTCTATGAACTCATAGTAGGTATATGGAGAGTAGGTGCTGTTATGAAACACTGAGGTCCAGTACACCACTAACCTTGGATTGCCTTCTGCATCTGTTCTCTTAACATCAAAGGAGAACTTCTCATGTTGATAATATAGAATGAGGTGGTAGATGTAGGAGGTGTATCTGAACACCTTCTCTCTTGACAGGTTCAAGAACTGCTCATGCATCTTATCTGAAATATATGTGGCATAATCATAATAGATTGGACTCTTGCCAGGGGAAAACATAGTCATCATTACTAGCACAGTTTCATCAATAAATTCAAGTGATTTGTACCCCAAGATGGAACTGATCATGTATGCAAGATCTATACCCAGTTGATTGAGGTAGCCATCAAAAATAGGAGGGTGCAGCACAGTGTCAGAGTTTGTAATGAAAAATTGGTTGAGCTTTAGGATTTGTGCATCTGTTAGCATCTTAGCTCCTTGGTTGGTCAAATCCAATAGAGACAAGGGGACCAATTTCTTCTGGGTCTTGAACTGCAGCATCTCTCTAATGGCCTCAGGGGTTATGTAGAATACCACTGAGCCTGAAGTGTCAAGCACAGCTCTTTGCATGGGGTCATAGCAGACAGCACATAGATGAATCAGGTCAGGGAATTGGTTGACCTGAGGGAGCCTAAATATTGGGAGGAAGGAATCCCAAATGCCTAGTATGTCTGTCCCATCCTTATGTTTGGCCTTAAGCTCATTCAGCAGGTGAAGGTGGAACTTGCATTTTGATGAGGAGTCTTCTGAGATTTGGTAGTGCAAGTCTGCCAAATCCTGCCACTCCAATTCTCTCTGTGGGGCATTTAAAGGAGCAACATTGAGGGCAACTAGTGCAACTAGAGTCTCCATGGTTACTTGGATTGTTTGGCAAATAAACTGCTGTTTCTTTAGACTGGGCAATAGTAAAGAGCACTGCTTGAGTACAGAGGTAAATTTGAAGAATGAAGGGTAATAGGGCAAGTCCACAGCAATTGAAATACTGTTTTGGTTCCTTGAGGAGGCAAGTTTTAGTCTTTAGAAGACCTTTCTCAACAATTGAGTGTAGGTTCCAGGTTTTAGTTCACGACTGCGCGAACGAAAAATGCGGGTTTTCAGTGAAAATTCAATCTAAAATGGCTCAGCTAGTGAATTTCGACCGTTAATTTTTCAAGAGGGAGCTGGGTGCAGGTAATTTTATGGTGAATTTATGTGTTTTCTGTGCTCACAATGATTTTTTGCTATTACAGAGAAAAACCAGGTTTCAGAGAAGTTTTCACGGACAAATACCTGGTAAATCGATGGCCTGGGTTGGAAAAGCAGGTGGGTAGGCGCGCTGAAGACCTCCTGGTTGTTTCGAGTAGGTTGGTGAAGTTTTGGTCGTAAAACGCATGCAGAGGGCGCAACAACGTTTTTTGCAAAAAGTGCAAAAAACGCGCAAAAATTGACGAAATATGGCTTTTTCGGGTCATTGGCGCCTTTTTTAAATGATGTCAGCATGACGTCACCAGGTGGGTCCGGGTTGGATGACGTCAGCATGATGTCATCAGGTGACGTGGCGGCCTATGACCGGTCCACGGGGGTGGTGAGCTGGCGGACAGGTGGCGCAATGGTGGACAGGGCGCGCGGTCGTGGCGCTGACGCAGGCAGTGAGGGGGCGCTGACGTCGGCAGACAGGTGGCGCGATATCGGACCACCTCCTATACGGCGAGGAATCTGTCAGAGGGGGCTCCGATGGAATTTTGAGGCGACGCGTGGACCCCGCGTGACATCAGCGTCTAACAGATATCGGACGATATCTATCGGACATCGGGGCCGGTCCGAAATTCGCGTCGACTGTTGGATTTAAAAGGCTTGATCGGACGGTCATCGGGCCAGGGATTTGCACGGAGGATATGGTCATCGGGCGGGGATTAAAATATCATTTTCCTTGGAACTTGCGCCCGGCAGGACCCTTCGAAATTTTAAAGAATTCGATGGTTTTGCAATGTATTTCTTTGTTAAATCATATATAGCCGTGAACTTTGGAAAAAGGCGAAACTATGGTTTATCAATGATCTTTCGCAACATCGCTTAAGGTGTTAAAAACATAGGATAAGCGGGTTTTTAATGAAATTTCATGAAACAAGCGCAAATGGGTCCCGACCTTAGGATAAGGTGGAGAAAGTGGGTTTTTGCGTATATTTTGCTTTTGAGCGGGTATAAGGGTGCAAAAAGGGTTTTTTCAAGGGTTTTTAGGCAAAGTGAAGGATTGAATGGGCCAATGAGTTCTGGGGAGATAAGAGGTTAGGCTTGGGTTCTTGAGCTAACCAGATGTTAATTCAATTCCCTAGTAGTGAAACATATGGCTATAATGCCAAGGAGGGGATACTTATAGAATGCTTAGGGTTTATACACCATGGTGTTATAATAGTAGGGAAAGGGAAACATAGGGAGCCAGATAATAAAGTTAGAGGTCAATATAGGGGGAGAAGGTGAATGAGGAGTAATACTACTAAGTTTTCTTGAAAACAACTTAGCTTAGGGAGTAGATCAAAATGAAAAGAACTTTACACAAGAAATGTGGCTTCTAAAAGCATAAGGACCACCATAAAACCTTGAATTCTCTCATAATCACAACTGGTGAAGGGAGGTTAGTAATGAGTTATGAATCAGGAAAAAGGGAAGTTAGACATGCTTCACTATGTTCCTTTCCTTGTATTTGATTAGCAAAATGCAGCTTGGAAGGAACACCACTTCTGCAACCCCATCTACCTACCCAACTATTTTGCCTAGCATTTTTTGTTTCTTCTTGGAGGGTGCACTTGGACTCGCAGACCCTTTATGTGCCTTTTCTTTTCCATTGGATTTTCCCTTTGATTCCCTATCTAGCACTACCCTTATTTCTTCCAAGACCCCAGATTAAGCAGTTGGGAACCTTAGTTTCTCTGCCTAACTACTGATCTGCCAAGATTAAATAGTTTGGACAGATTTCTTTCTCTATTCTACAACAGAAAAATTGAAACATGGCATGATCCAGATTAGGCTTTTGGATCATCCATCAAAATTTAATAGACATGAAGGCATGTACACACCTTGCTTTACCTTGAAAATATGGGATCTTTGTACCAGCAAAGCAGAGCATATTTGGCATTTGAATTTGCCAATCATGAAATATGAAACCTATTGGTATAGGTATCCAATAGGTTATACACGTCTATTGAAGAAAAGGGTACCCTTCCATTGGGACCAAGCTATACAAGCTTCTTTTGATGCTCTCAAAGATTCCCTAATTAAAGAATCATTAATGTATGCCCCAAACTATCAAAAAGACTTTTACCTGTATCTCGTCATTGTAGATACAACCATTGGTATGGTTTCAGTGCAAGAGGAAAGTGGAATTGAACATCCTATATATTATTTGAGTCACAATCTTAATGATATAGAAAGTAAATATTCATATGTTGAAAAGTTAGCTTTAGCAGCCATTCAAGTTGTGTAGAGATTTCATCATTACATCCTCCTTCGCAAAACTACCATTATATCAGATTGCAACCCTATGACATACATCTTGTCATGTCAATTTTTGGGGGACAAATATTCTAAATGGATAGTTATGTTGCAGGAGTTTGATTTAGAGTTCATCAAATCCAAATCAAAGAAATCTCTCGTCTTCGCTTAGCTACTTTGCAATCTTCCCTCATCCTGCAATGATTTAACATCCGAAGAATCTTAGATGAGTCTCTGTTTCTGATTTCTTCAAGTGATCCATGTTATGAAGATATACTAGTCTATCTCTAGACCCAAGCTTTTCAGCCTAATACCTCTCGCTCTCAATAGCGATGTACTCAATACCAAGCCAAAGATCATCTAATAATTGGTGATACACTTTATCGTCATGGTGTCGATACAATCTTACGTAGGTGCCTTACTCATGAGGAGGCTAAGAAAGCTTTGAATGAATGCCATTTAGGTGCTTATGGGGGGCATTTATTTGGCTACACAACTGCATAAAAAATCCTATGAGCTAGTTACTTTTGGCCATCTATATTCAAAGATTTCATTCTTCCTATCAGAAGGTGCCATGCTTGTCAGATTTTTTTATTGTAAAACCAGATTACCACTTGCACCACTACATCCATTCATTGTTGTTGGCCCATTTGAAAAATGGGACATTGATTTTATGACATGTAACCCCACCTCGGCCAAGGAGCATGGGTATATTATAGTCGTTGTTCACTATTTTACCAAATGGGCTGAGGTGATGCCTACATTGAACAATAGTGGCGAAACGGCTGCCCTTTTTTTTTAACCATGTGGTTTCCAGGTTCGGTGTGCCACAAGCTATAGTTATAGATCATGGGTTGAATTTTCACAATCACATAATCATCGAATTAACTACCAAATTAGGGTTGTCTCACAATAGTTTTACTCCATATTATCCGCAAGCTAACGGACAGGTTGAGGCAATCAACAAAGTCCTTAAGCACATGTTGCAAAGAATTATTGGAGTCCATAAACAGAATTGGAATCTAATCATGTACTCAGCTTTGTGGGCCTATCGGACCTCAGTGAGAAATGTGACTGATTACGCCTTTTCAGTTGGTGTATGGTTTGGAAGCAGTCTTACCAATCCAATGTGAAATCTCATCCCTCAAGCTTGCAATTGACCTGCTACCTGATACTTCTGAAGAAGAAGCACATTTCTTAGAATTAATCCATCTAGATGAAACCCGTCATGATGCCGCATTGGCTAACGAAGCACATAGGAAATGCATCAAGGCACAATATGACAAGAATGTTAAGCCTCATGTCTTCTCAGAAGGTAACCTGGTCTTTCTTTACGATCAGGATTCTGACAAACTAGGAGCAGGGAAGTTTGAACCATTATGGATGGGCCCTTATGTTGTTAAATGTGTGTTGACAAAAGGAGCCTATGAGTGATGGGATTCCATTTTTGCAACCTCGAAACGGGTTGTATCTTAAACATTACTATGCTTAATTAAGTGTAGTAAAACTCACTGTACATATGCTTTGATTGCATTTTTGTCTGTTAGTTTTCTTTTAGAGTTTTGATTTGGTTAGGTAATCCACTTCACATTTGCTACAGATGTCAAACTTTTTGGAACCATTTGTTGGGTATGCCGACGGAGCTAGTCATAGTACACAGAATTTATCTTCTGCAGCATGGGCCATCTTCGCTCCAAGTGGCGAGTTAGTGAGTTTCAGGGGGATATGTATTGTTCAAACGACAAACAATATTGCTGAGTATAACGCATTGATTGAACTCCTCTCTGATGCCATTTCACATGGAATACGCGGAATCATTATTAGGCTAGATTCACAACTTGTCATTCTACAGCTTACTGCCGTCTATTCCATCCGAAACCCAACTATTCATCGCATGTTCCTAAGAGTTAGAATTTTGGAAAGACATTTTGAATTCATTCAATATCAACATATTTCTAGGAATTTAAACACATTAACTAACTCTCTAGCAAACTATGTGTTAAATAGACATTTGCAACATATGTAAAGAAAGCATTTTTTAAATCACATCATCATTTGAACAGGATTTCATCACTTAACCTCAATAAAACTCTGAAAGTCAATAGATAGTTGTATATAAGTTTTTCAAGTAGTTTGTGTCCAAGACAAAATTGGTCATCTAACCCAAAAACTCAAAAACGAATGCAGAAAATATCCTAGACTAGTGCTGCTGATGATAACAGGTCACAACCTGTGCTATAATACGTAGGAGTCTTGTCCAACATCTCAACATGTCAGTGGTATGGCACTGCAATCTCATGGGTAACTAATCAATCTGAACATCCAGAATACCAAGGGTTAAACCCTCTACATGATCCTGCAACTGAGCCAAGGTCTCTGCTATGTCCAAATCTCTAAGAACTACTCTCCCGACAACTCTCTCCATTGGCGCACCTACTTCCTGTGGGCATACAACAGGTCAAATGGGCCCAACATCTACATACATATATGAGTTTATTTAGTCTTGGTAACTCTTAACACCCAAGTTGTTCCCTATGACTCCCAAGGGAATACGGGCGGGGTAACCACTAACCAACCTTTGGATTATAGATCCTAGCCTATCTATAATCAGAGAGGGCTCTCTCTTTAAGTTTCAGCTATGCGTTGTGAAGATTTTAGGCTAATTAAAAGTTTTAGTTCTCTGTTTGAGACTTTGGTTGGTGAACTGTTGTTGTAAGAAGGGCATGAAGTGTGCAGAAGATGCTAATCCATTGGGCATATGGAGTCAAAAATGTGAGGTAGTCTTGGTGCCTGTGATGGAGAAAGTTTTACTGCAAGGCTAGATGGCTATTCTTAATATAATTTTCCGATTAATGAGTGAAAACAATGGGGAGTTAAGTTACAGACAGTGTGATAACAATTTGAACAACAATTTCTATTTAGTATCATACATGAATTACTAAATAGTAACTTTGAAATATTCAGGGCTTATTGGAGCAGTTAAGAATTCCAATTAAAACAGCTGAAGTTATAGAAAAACATTTATAGTGAAGATAGATTGAGATCAGGGTGTCTCCATGGACAAATCCTGAGCTATTCTTTTTCTTTCTTCCTATGATTTAGAACAACATATGGGAGATGTGAGGTTAAACAAATAAAAAAACATTAACTGAGATAAAGAAACACTTACTATGTTAAGCCATAGCACTAGAATCCTGTAGCATTCAATGGTTCCAACACAGTGTGCATCAGTAAGACTCAGTTCCTGTAAACTCCAAGCTTTATTTATATCATCCTTCTAAAGTTACAACCGAGTTCTCATTTCTTCATAAGAGAACAACAAAAATCAACCCTTTGAAAGTTTGTGCAAGGGGAAATATATACAATAGGTTTTACAAAATATCTGAATGCTGAGTCATTTGATAGATTAACTATGCTCACCAACTTTACAAAATAGCAGATAAGAAAGTTATTGCTATTCTAAATGCAAGATAAATGGTCTTTAATGCTATCAGGACTCTTCTTGGCCTTTGGAGGAGACTGACTCGGTTGAGCGTTCTGCTTTAATGTTGAATGATGTGTCTTTATACTCTATCATGCTGTAGCTTTTTCGGCCCTATTATCTGTAGCTGTCATTGTCGCTTTTGGTGGCCGAATTTTCCTGCTGAGTTGGCTCATTCCACTTTTTTCAGTCATAGTGTATGCATCATACTTTCTGAATATGATGACTTATATATTTCAATGACAAAACTTTGATGAAAACCTCCTGCTTATAATAATAATTGTATGATTGAGGTCCGCCATTCCTGTGTAGGCAATTGATGCCTTAAAATTGCATCTAAGGTCTCATCTGCCTCTGTGTATTTGTATAAGTTTGGAGGCACTTCAAACAAATGGCTGATCTCATTCATAATAAAAAACAAATTCTCTATTCTGTCATAGAGAGTTTGCCCATATGCTGGCCTTGTTACCTGTGAGGTGCTTGATCCTTGACTGATCTGATTGGTGGCAAATGTGTTCACCCTTTTTGCATAAACCTCATGTGATAGAAGTCTCCCTGAACTGTTGAGCAAGCTAGGAAGACCTCTGCCCTATAATGCTGCAAACTTGTCCATGAACTTGTTGACCTCTGTTTTCATGTCTTGGCTTCTTCTATCCAATGCCTGCACCAGGCTTTTCAATGTGAGGACCCTCTTTATCAGCTGGATAGTTTCTGTCCGGTTGGAGATCCCAATTGCTGCCAGCTGAGGACCTGTCCGGTTATTAAGCACATTAATCATTCTGCTGGCTATCTCAGGCATACTGCCTAGAGATGCCCTTGCTCTATGGACTTCCTTCTGTGCCTTGCCTATGAGCTCCATTTTCTCATGGATAGTCTCAATGTATTGCCACTGATCCGTTATTGATTGGCAAATGTGGGTCCACAAAACTATCCTGATCTCAGCCACCACTTTGTCAAGGGTGAGCTCTTTCTCCAGCTCATTTATCTTCTCTTTGAGAGCTTTTATTTCTCTCCCTTTCTCAGCCACATTCTGCTTGGATTTGTCATATTTTTCTTTTATCTTAGCAAAATTATCCTTGGCTCCATTCAGCTCTGTCATCTGGGCTTCGAGGACCTTGATCTCACTCATCAATTTCTGCATGTCGAGGCTCGGAGCCTGCTCTGTAGTTGGTGTTGGTGCTGATGTTGATGTCGATGGCGCTTCCTGCTCTGTAGGAGGAGCGGTAGTCTTTGGGGGCTCCTCAAGGTTTATAACCTCTAGAGGGGGCTGAGAAGTCTGGCCTCCCTCTTTCTGCTGTAGGGCTGCCTGTAGTGTAGCCTCTGTGTCCTCCAACTTCTCTTCTGTCTGCACTAGTTGTTTGCGCAGTGCTACCAGCAATGTAGCTACCTCTTGGTCTTGCCTTTGCTGAGCAACCTCTTCTGTTTGGGGGTGAATGGTTGCTGGGAGCTTCACCTTCTTTCTTAGGGCTGCAAGGTCTGCATCTCTAATCTTCAGCAACGATTGTATGGCCTTTGGATCCTTGGGATCATGCCCAAGCTCTATAATTATATCCTCCAAAGACTTGATCTTGTTGTCTTTGGCATGAGAGGATGCTTTCTCCAACTCAAGTTGGGCAGCTGTATTGTTTAGGTTGTTTTCCAACCTATTAGCCAACATTGTTTTGTCTGCCAATGTTGCATAGACCATCTCACCCGTTTACTTGTGAAGCTCTATTTGGTCCATAGGGTGGATGTCCTTTGCAAGAATCTCAAGGTTGGTTATTATATAGTCTGCAGCTGACTGTAGCTGCAACATGGTGGGCATGAAATTACTCATGGTCATTTTCCCTTCTGTGATGTCATAGGCTGACATAAGCCTTTGTTGATTGGTAGGGGCCATCTTGAGCAACTGGTTGTAGATTTGGAGCCTGAGTGGCTCATTTCTCCTCTTGATATCAATAAATTGTTGCTTGATGCCTGCCTTTGCTCTCCTTTGATGACTTGAGGAGCTGACCTCTCCTCCAAGGGTTCTCTCTTGTTCTTGCTGAAAGGAACTGGAAGATGCCTCCATACTTGGTGGGCCCATTCCCAACGATTGCCCCGTAGGCATTTCTTCCTCAGAGAGGGGATTCAATCTCTGTCTCTTCTCCCCTTGATTTGTGGACATGGTGAGGGGAGTCTCCTGCTCTCTGTCCCTCTTCTTTCCCTTTTCCTCCTTTTGTGGAGTTTGAAGCACTGAGGCCTCCACTGTCTTTTCTTGCCCAGAAGGCATATTCTCTTGAGCCTGTTGCTCAGTAGGTGTTGGGGCTTCATCCATTTTCTCTTGCTGCATAGGCTGCCCCTCTTCTTGATGTTCTTCTTGCTGTTCAACCTCCTTTTCTACTTGTTGTTCTGTTTGCTGCTCTGTCCTAGGAGGTGGCTGTTCCTGCTCCACTTGCTTGCCTTTATCTTTGTTTGATTCCTATTGGGCAATTCTGGCTGTTTGCTGCTGGGTTGTGGAAGATGAGGCAGTTGCTCGAATTTTCCTTTGACAGGAGGAAGAAACCTGTCCACAAGTTTCCAAGTCAGCCTCTTTTTCAAGATTCCTCACCTCTCTTTGTAGCATTTGCTCCCTACACATTGGCTCTTCTAGGGTGCCCTCTTTCCAGCTTAAAGCATTGGCATACTGCTCAATATGAGGCAGTTTCACGTGAGCGTAGCCACCCAATTTGTATTTTATCCTCCTGAGGGAAATGAAATGGTTGGGGTCATAAGACACCCATTTGGAGCTGGTTTGTAGTCTGAGGGTCTCTAGGATTAGGTCAGCTTCCTTCCATCCTTCCTCCCTTTTATTGTACAGAAAAGGGCCTAGCTGATTTCTCACCTTTAGTTGTACCTTCTTATTTTTACTTTGGAAATGGAAAAAGTCTGCATTTCCAAACTGCCTAAAGTACTCTAGAGCAAAGAGTCTTATAGGGACATACCTTGGCAGCCTATAAGGACTCAACTCATAGCCATATATTCTGATTACTGTGTGGTGTTGGTAAAAGTACCAATCACCAATGCTGTAGGCCTTTGAGAGGTGAAGAATTCTTTGCATTTCCTCTGTCAATCTATGAGGAGGGACACCCAATAACAAGGCCATAGCTGGATGGATGAAAAGGTCAATGAATTCACAGTAGGTGTAAGGTGAATAAGCTAAAAGATGATAGATTGGAGACCAAAACACTACAGACCTTGGGCTTCCCTAGGCATCTAGCCTCTTGAGAGGGACAGGGAAGGCATTAGGCTGATAAAACAAGAATAAATGATATATGTACTTGGTGTATTTAAACACCTTTTCCCTTTCTAGATTCATCAATTGCTCATGAATCTTATTGGCAATGAATGTGGAAAAATCATAATGCACAGTAGGAGGCATTCCAGGGGAGAAAATGGACAGCATGGCCATAATGGTTTCATCAACATCCTCATATGTCCCATAACCCAGGATGTAACTGATCAAATCCACCAGCATTTTGCCCAGCTCATTAAGATATTGATAAGCTATGGGAAGGGTGGTACTCATAGCTTCAAATTGTGGCTGGATAAACAACTGACTAATCTTGGAAATTTGAGCACTACAAAACTTGCCCCCTTTCGTTATCAAGTCATGGATGGAGAGAGGAGTTAAGGGCTTTGTAGTGTGAAAGTGCAGCATTTCATTGATGGCCTGGGGGGTGATATGGAACAATACTGAGCCTGAGGGGCTGAGAGCGGCTCTCTGACAGGGGTCATAGCTAGAACGGCATTGATTTATCAAGTTTGGGAGGACATTGACTTGAGGAAGGTTGTAAATGGGTATGTTGGAGTCCCAAATTCCTAAGGTATCATCCCCACTGAGATATTGGGCCTTTAACTCATTCAACAGGTGAATATTGAATTTGGTGGTCATGGAAGTGCAGTCTAGCATCTGGTAATCTCTATCACCCAGGGCCTTCCACTCTAGCTCTCTGTGTGGGGCATTCAGAGGCTGAACATTTAGGGCTACTGGTGTTTCCATGGCTGGGTAGTACTTGTGACTTTGTACTGAAACTGGTTTTAGTGGGCGGGAGAACACAGAGGGCTAATTTTGCAGAAGTAAAGCCAATTGTAAGGGTAAATGAGGCAACTGTGGTGACAATGGTGTAGAATACTCAAAGAGAATTAATTGAGGGACTGCAGGGACTGGCAACTCTGTTCTCCCGGTGAATTATGCCTTTCAGGTTTTCAGTCCACGAATGCACGGACAGAGTGGGAAATTAGGAAAAGATGACTATATATGGGTTCAATAAGCGAATTTCGACCCTGCAACTGTAAAGGAGTGCTGGTTTACCGGGAATTTGCTGGTAAATGCAGGTTGCCTTACTCTTATTAATTCAATTCTGGAGAATTATGGACAAAACTAAGCTCTGAGGGGATTCTTTGGGTAAATACCTGGTGAATTGCCAGCAGTGGTCGCAAATGCAGATAGGTGGGAGGCGGCAGCGTCCTTCAGGTTGATTTTTTGCATGTTGGCAACAGGTGGTCTTAAATTACATGTAGAGGTGAGCAATAGTTCAATTTGCAAAAGTGAGAAAAAACACGAAAATTGGCTAAAATATGGACTTTTTGGGTATTGGCGCGCTTTTTGGATGACGTCAGCATGACGTCATCAGGTGGAGTTAGGGTCGGGTGACGTCAGCATGACGCCACCGGGTGACATGGCAGTCTGTGGGCGGTCCACAGGGATTGCACAAGTGGCGAACACGTCGGAGCGCTGGCGGGCGGGGGTACTGACAAGACGCCGAGTGGAAGTGACGTGGGTGGGCGTAGCGCTGGCGTGGGCAGGCGGTATAGTTGAGCGGTAAGGGGGTTTTCTCGGACCACCCTCTATATGGTCACGGTATTGTCAGAGGGCGACCCGAGAAAATATGGGGGTGACGCGTGGCAGATGCCTGACATCACCCTCTGGCAGTTTCTCGGGTGGTATCTTTCGGTGATGGAGGCCTGTCCGATATGCATGTGGGCCATCGGATGGGAAAGCCCAGATCCGACGGTCGACGTGTTGATGAGTTGCAAGTACGATATGGAAGGCAGGGCAACATAAAATATTATTATTTTTGGAAATGCGTGCTCGGAAGAACATTAGAAAAAGTGGGTTTTTTCGTTTTTTGCAGAGTTACGGGTTAAAATGGGTTTTTACAAAGGTTAACTTACAAAGCGGGTTTTTGGCTAATTAATCCAAGCAAATCCCGGATTAATCCCAGGATTAATTTTTTGGCGTTCTTTGGGTCACGCTCAAATGTTTTTAGC
>APFE031477864.1:46984-69534 GCA_000404065.3 Pinus taeda | reverse complement strand
TGCCTTTGATAGGAAGAGGAAACTTGCCCACAAGTTTCCAAGTCAGCCTCTTTCTCAATATTCTTTGCTTCTCTTTGTAGCATTTGCTCTCTACCAATTGGCTCTTCTAGAGTGCCCTCTTTCCAGCTTAAAGAATTGGCATATTGCTCAATATGAGGCAGTCTCACATGAGCGTAGCCACCCAATTTGTATTTTACCCTCCCGAGGGAAATGAAATGATTAGGGTCATAAGGCACCCATTTGAAACTGGTTTGCAATTTGAGGGTCTTTAGGATCAAATCAGCTTCCTTCCATCCTTCCTCCCTTTTGTTGTATATAAATGGGCCTAGCTGATTCCTCACTTTTAGTTGCACTTTCTTGTTTTTACTTTGGAAATGGACAATGTCTGCATTTCCAAACTGCCTAAAATACTCTAGGGAAAAAAGTCTCATAGGGACATATCTTGGCAGCCTATAAGGGTTCAACTCACAGCCATATATTCTGATTACTGTATGGTGTTGGTAAAAGTACCAATCACCAATGTTGTAGGCCTTTGAGAGGTGAAGAATCCTTTGCATCTCCTCTGTCAATCTGGGAGGAGGGACACCCAATAACAAGGTCATAGCTGGATGGATAAAAAGGTCTATGAATTCACAGTAGGTGTAAGGTGAATAAGATATATGATGAAAGACTGAAGACCAAAACACTACAGACCTTGGGTTTCCCTGGACATTTAGCTTCTTGAGAGGAATAGGGAAGGCATCAGGCTGATAAAATAAGAATAAGTGATAGATGTACCTAGTGTATTTAAACACCTTTTCCCTTTCTAGATTCATCAATTGTTCATGAATCTTATTGGCAATGTACGTAGCAAAATCATAGTGCACAGCAGGAGGCATTCTAGGGGAGAAAATGGACAGCATGGCCATAATGGTTTCATCAACATCCTCATATGTCCCATAACCCAGGATGTAACTGATCAAATCTACCAGCATTTTTCCCAGCTCATTAAGATATTGATAAGCTATGGGAAGGGTGGTGCTCATAGCTTCAAATTGTGGCTGGATAAACAACTGACTAATCTTGGCAATTTGAGCACTGGACAACTTGCCCCCTTTCGTTATCAAGTCATGGATGGAGAGAGGAGTTAAAGGCTTTGTAGTGTGAAAGTGCAGCATTTCATTGATGGCCTCAGGGGTGATATGGAACAATACTGAGCCTGAGGGGCTGAGAACGGCTCTCTGACAGGGGTCATAGCTAGAACGGTATTGATTTATCAAGTCTGGGAGGACATTGACTTGAGGAAGGTTGTAAATGGGTATGTTGGAGTCCCAAATTCCTAAGGTATCAGCCCCACTGAGATATTGGGTCTTTAACTCATTCAATTGGTGAATATTGAGTTTGGCGGTCATGGAAGTGCAGTCTAGCATCTGGTAATCTCTATCACCCAAGGCCTTCCACTCTAGCTCTTTGTGTGGGGCATTCAGATGCTGAACATTCAGGGCTACTGGTGTTTCCATGGCTAGGTAGTACTTGTGACTTTGTACTGAAACTAGTTTTAGTGGGCAGGAGAACACAGAGGGCTAATTTTGCAGAAGTAAAGCCAATTATAAGGGTAAATGAGGAAACTGTGGTGACAATGGTGTAGAATACTCAAAGAGAGTTAATTGAGGGACTGCAGGGACTAGCAACTCTGTTTTCCTGGTGAATTATGCCTTTCAGGTTTTCAGTCCACGAATGCGCGGATAGAGTGGGAATTTAGGAAAAGATGACTGTATATGGGTTCAGTAAGTGAATTTCGACCCTGCAACTGTAAAGGAGTGTTGGTTTACCGGGAATTTGCTGGTAAATGCAGGTTGCCTTACTCTTGTTAATTCAATTTTGGAGAATTATGGACAAAACTAAGCTCTGAGGGGATTCTTTGGGTAAACACCTGGTGAATTGCTGGCAATGGTCGCAAATGCAAGCAGGTGGGAGGCAGCAGCGTCCTTCAGGTTGATTTTTTGCAGGTTGGTGACAGGTGGTCGTAAATTACATGCAGAGGTGAGCAATAGTTCAATTTGCAAAAGTGAGAAAAAAACACGAAAATTGGCTAAAATATGGACTTTTTAGGTATTGGCGGGCTTTTTGGATGACGTCAGCATGACGTCATCAGGTGGGGTCAGGGTCAGGTGACGTCAGCATGACGCCGCCGGGTGATGTGGAAGTCTATGGGCGATCCACAAGGATTGCACAGGTGGCGAACACGTCAGAGCACTGGCGGGCGTGGATGCTGACAGGGCGCCGAGTGGAAGTGACGTGGGCAGGCGTAGCGCTGGCGTGGGCAGGCGGTATAGTTGAGTCGTAAGTGGGTTTTCTCGGACCACCCTCTATACGGTCGCGGTATTGTCAGAGGGTGACCCGAGAAAATCTTGGGGTGACCCATGGCAGCAGCCTGACGTCACCCTCTGACAGTTTCTCAGGTGGTATCTTTCGATGGTGGAGGCCCGTCCGATATGCATGTGGGCCGTCGGATGGGAAAGCCCAGATCCGACGGTCGACGGTTTGATGAGTTGCAAGTACAATATGGAAGGCGGGGCAACATAAAATATTATTATTTTTGGAAATGCGTGCCCGGCGGAACATTAGAAAATGTGGGTTTTTTGGTTTTTTGCAGAGTTACGAGTTAAAATGGGTTTTTACAAAGGTTAACTTACAAAGCGGGTTTTTGGCTAATTAATCCGAGCAAATCCTGGATTAATCTGAGGATTAATTTTTTGGCGCTCTTTGGGTCGCGCTCAAATGTTTTTAGCGCTTGAAGACATTGAAAATCATACATAGAGCTATAATGCTCGGGGGAGGGGATACTTAGATTTTTTGGGTTTTTTGCCAAGTTTTACATAGTAATAGGGGGAATAGGGGGTATAGGGAGTTAAATAGTGATAGGTTAGTAGTTAATATGAGTGAGAAAAGTGGATGAGGATGGGTAGAATACTAAGTTTGTTTATATGAAGTCAACTTAGTTTTTAGGAAGGAGATCAAAATGAAAAGAATTTTTGCACAAGAAATGTGGCTCTTAAAGAAACTAGAACCACCAAAAGACTTTGACTTCTTTCATGAACATGGGTGGCATAGGGATGTTAGTCATGAATGTGATAGGGGGTGATCTGGAAGTTAGACATGCTTCATTAAGTTTCTGTAAGACTGCTGTAAATAGGCAATTTGTACTGGCACCATGTTTTTACCTTTGCTTTAGGCCAGTGAAATGCCATGAACCATGCTTTCTGCAACCCCCTCTGCCTACCCACTCTATTGCCTAGCATTTTTTTTTACTCCAACGAGGGTGCACTTAGATTTGCAAACCATTTTGTGCCTTTTCTTTTCCTTTGGCTTTTTCTTTCTTTTGATTTTCTATCTAAAGCTACCCTCATTGCTTCCAAGGCCCCAGATTAAGCAGTTGGGAACCTTCTTTCTCTACCTATCTACTTTACCTGCCAAGATTGAGCTGTTTGGACAGGTTTCTTTCTCTAATCTACAACAAAAATTGAAACATGGCATGACCCAGCGTAGGCTGTTGGATCACCCATTCTGAAGTAGGGCAGCATTAACCAAATGTAGGTATACTTTTTCCACAAAAATATGAGATCTTTGTATCACCAAAGTAGATCATATTGGCACTTCCCCTGCCAATCATGAAAAATGAAACCTATTGGTATAGGTAGCTAACAGTAACAATCAAAAAACAAAAAAAAATGAAAACTTAAACAAAAAAGTGTGGTCGAATCAATTTACCAATAGTGCTCGACTGCGCCCCAACTGGCAATACTAGATCTGGATCACTGCGGAAGACCATTCTAGCATATGGATATTCTACAAAATCCATATCCTGATGGTTGAACCACTCAAAGAAGGGAAGGAAAATGAGATCAATGACTGGCCAGCATGTGGTGAGCCCCAGTATTGTAGCAATAATGCTGCAACTCTTGGAACTCCCTTCTTTAATTTTATCAACCCGGTAGTTCGTAACAAACTTGGAAGCGACGGTGCTGTATGCACAAGTACTAGCTCTTGCCGCAATTGTCACTTGGTTAGCTGGCACAAGTCCGCTAGGAGCTTAAGCCAACTTCTATAAGCTCTTAGAAGAAAATTTTTAACTGATGGATGAAAGCTAACTCAAAGGAAGCTAATCTACTTGTGGAAAGAAACTGAAAGCCAAAAAGAAACGCAAACCCTAATTCTACCAGCTAGTCCTACTGATGCAAGAATGAGAATGAAAACTACTAAAAGAGATGCCATTACTTCTATGAAGGTAAAATACATGTGTCTAGACTACCTTTGTCCTAAGAAAACATATTTTTATATTTTTGGTTAAGTTGTCAGTTTCATCATGCATATACTTTCACTATTCTTTACTGTGCAGGGGTGGATCAAAGAGGAGAAATGCTTGGAAAAGGTTGGCAAGGTTCATAGAGGGTCTAAGGAGTCCCTAACACCCTTCCAGAGAGTTTTACAAGGTTTGGCCATCAAGAAACCTCATTCGTGAGCTTCTACAGGAAGTCTGCAGGGGTTCTACAGGATGTTCAGAGATTTCTACAGGATGTTCAGAAATTTTTACCGGATGTTTAAAAATTGGATTTTAGAGGATGGGTGAGTGAGGGAAGATGCATGAATGGATATGGAGGTAGGATAGGGGTCTGAAGTGACCCAGGGACTGGTGGTTGGAGTGGGGAGAAGGTGTAGAAGGCTGACTTGGCTCAAAGAAGGCTGAAACAATGATTACACAAAAAGGTAGGGTTACGTAGGCAAAAGGATAGATGTGAGACGAAGAACCTAGCTAGGAGATGGAATAGTTGGCTCTGATGAAGATTAGGTGGATGAAAGAGTGGTAGAGATGCTTTGCATAGTGTACATTCTACTGAATCAACAAAGTCTTACAAGTAATGAAAGTCCTAGCTAATCTAATCTAACTAAGAACAAAGTGAATGAACAACAACTTTATTTTGAAAGAAAACCATGTATATCAACTATGCAATAAAACATTTTAGAGATCTGAACACATAACTATCTTCTACAAATGAAAACAGTATGCTAAGGATTGCATGGTAAAGCAAACTAGTGTTTTTGTTGGGACAACATGGTTACTTCAATTCCAGCCCCTGATCCAATGAGGGAGAGGTGAAACCAAAGGTGTTTCTTGGCCCTTTTTCTCGAGATTTTTCCCTGTTATTGACTTATCAAACAAATCTGAACATGAAAAGCTAATTTAATCATCAAAAGCAATCTAAATAACAAAACAAGATTTAAATCTAAATAATAGATTTTATTTTAGGAATGCAACAAAGACACATGAAAGTAAACAAAGGAGGTACTGGGCACTTGAGATGGGCCCAACCCCAAGAGCTATAGCCTCCTAAGAGAGATTTAGAGCTAGTGCAAAGCTGGATTCATCTTTATTGAGCAAGAAAAGAAGAGTTACATCAAAAACTGTCCACAAGGGAAAGCTTGAAAAGGTGCTGAAATGCAAAGCTAATCTATTGACTAAAATTGAACTACAAACTAGCTAACTTCTGCCTACAAAAAGACTAACTACTCGCTAACCAAAATGAGGCCCTAAGCCTTCCTAAACTTTAGGGACTTGGCTGCCAAAACTTGTAGTTAACATCAGTCCTACTTGACTTGCTCGCCTGCCCTTGTGATAATCGATTTGGTGGCCCTTGAACTCCGAGCTGATGGTGGAGAATTCGAGGTAAGGGCCCATAAATGAAGGGGACACCTTCCTAAAAATCCTCTCCCTTGTTATTCCACAAATTTGGCTGCCAAGTGCTCATTAAAACCTTTGATTTTGTCTCAAAATTGACCAAAACACTGCACAAAGTACCCATTAGACTTGTTGGCATAATGATTAACTCAATTCACTCTATTAGCATAAATATAATAAAAAACACGCAATAAACTAATGAGAATGGTGGATTAAGTCGAATTAGGAGGTTGGATGAGCCCATATAATTATCCATTTTTGGGGCTCATCATCACCCCCCTACTGAAAGTGTTGCTCATCCTCTGAGCAACTAATCTATTTCTCCATATTTGATGGCCTTGGTGCCCTCCCTATCATGCCAAGCTTCTGAAGTGATGTCCTCTTCTCGGTCATGAAACCATGCTTTTCTCTTTGCTTCTTCCCACTACCTATGCTCCTTTTCCTAGAGAATTCTCAGCTTCCTGTAGAACTGTCTCAGCATCCTATAGAGAGGTCTTTGAGTCCAACATTTTCATTTTTCTCTCTAGGTGGATGTCTACGACCTTCCCCGTTCATAGGTGATGGATGCCTTTGAGGGGGACCTCTCCTTTTGTGTAGCTGAGGTGTCTACAATTGTGATTGGCTCTTTTGATTGTGGTTGGGGTCTGCCAGTTCTTATCTGCATGCTCCTTCATGCCTTGAAATATAGTGGAAGCTCCCTCTTTTGCTTCTCCTTCTTCTTAGGGGATGTGCTTAAGGTGGCCATCACAGCTGCTGCCTCCCTAGCTAAAATCTCGGCCAATTTCTCCTTCTGCTACCCTTTCCCCAAACTTCCTATAGAAAGTCCTGTAGTGGCCGTTTTCTGGCTTCTTGTAGAAGCAGTTTTTTGGCTTCCTGTAGAAACAGTCTGCTGGCTTCCTGTAGAACCAATTTTCCCTGATTTGGCTTGCTTGGCTGGGGGTGCCTTCTCTTTGACTTGTGCTATGGTTTCCTTGGGTGTTGTTTCACTTGCTTGGACTTTTTTAGTCCTCTCTGCCCTGATTTGCAACCGTTTCTTCCTTGGCATTTGTGCCTTTATTCCACCCACAGTTTTGGGCTCAACAGCTTGGCCTTTCTCTTGTTTCTCTTCTTGCTCTTTCTATGGTGGTCTTTCCTGGGTTTCCTTACCCTTAGCTTTCTCTTCTGCCTCAATGTGTTCTCTGTCTTCACTGCTGGATGAGGTGGAAGTTCACATGATAACCATGGATAATGTTGAATTATGAATCCCCCTGGCATGGTGAAAAATGCTCTGTTTTGGCTTGTGCTCTGATCATAAAGGGAATTTTGTGTATGGTTTCCTCCCCAAAATGTTGAAGACAGTACCCCTCAGGTGTTTATAGGTCACTTTGTATCAATTCCCTGGTTACAATGCTATTGCTGCCCAAAACTTGACTGTCAAAAGGGAATACAGACAGAGTGCAGAGCCTAATGTTTATCCCCAACCACATAAAAATCACATTCGAGCCTAATGTTTATCCCCAACCACATAAAAATCACATTCTTTACACACAAGCTTAGTTCCTATGGTTACATCTCTCTTTTCAGAAGAAGGTGAGAAAGAAGAAGCCAAACTTCAAATGCAGAGGGAAAAAAGGAATTTGTAGAACTCAGGAAATAGGCAAGCAGACTTTTCAACTTTTTTCAATGTGCAGGCAGACTTTTCCTCTCATTTTTTTTAATTTAATTCCATTCTCAATTCACCATTTTGCACCAAAAAATCATGCACAACGAAGTTCCCCGATCCTACCTCGTTTGGAGATTGAAATTCGTCAAAAATCTCAGGTTTTCTTTCTACATGGTTGTTTTCTGTGTTTCCTGTAGAAGACTTCCTGTAGAAATGTCTGTAGAGCACCCCTGCACCTCTGAGAGAGCCTGATACGTGGGATAATTTTGAAAACAGGTAGAAACCAGTGGAGGATGACTAGTTCATCATTTTGTCGAAGCGGGGGATGCATACTTCAGTCAAGTGCAAATGAACAACAATTCGTGAGTTTCAACTGAGCCGTCTTTAATTGTTGCGTGGTTTGTGGTGAGGTGGAAAAAGATGTGCACTGGTTTTTTTCGAACTGCAATGATGTTATGAACTGCATGTCTTCTTCTATTTTTTAATCAATTGATGCCCTATGCGCTAGAGTTCAACATGTCTACCACTGCCTATGTTTTTAGCCTTCCACGTGAATGACTATACACACATGCTGTGTGATTTTTTCCTGGATGAGTGCAATCGAATATGGCTAGCTTCCTGGCTGAATCCCCACATCTCATTCGTTCATGTAGTGCTTAGATTAGATTCATGCAATAGAGGAACAACTTTTAGTCACGTACCTGAAGTCAAATGGTTGTTGTGAGGTGCTTTTTACTGTTGCATGCATCTGTTTCGGTGGTTGCATGATGGCTCCTTTGTGCTATAAGCTCTTTTTTGTCTGATGTGCGGTTATTTTGCTTGTGCAGGTATCCTCTAGCTAGATCTAAGCTGCAAGAGTTCATTTCCACGTTCAGATCTGCACCCTCAAGCTCCTGCTACTGAATTTTCACAGGACCGAAACTTGTTTTCGCCATTGCTCCCAAACGATAGATCGGATCGATTTGAAACTTGTTGAGCATGTTCCTATCATCATGATGCACCTCCCATAGCAAAATTGCGATCAATGGATGCACAGATTTAGAGAAAAATGGAAAATGGCTGAATATTTCAGAGATCAATTTCTCGGAAACCGTGCATTGGAATTGGCTGAAACTGCTTGGGTAGTTTACTATCACCCATATGCATCTCCCATGAAACAGGTTTTGAAACAGATGCACGGATATGGAGAAAATGCAAAAATAGCTGATGGTGATGGAGGTTGATTCTTTGGAAACCGTGCACCGGAATTGGCTGAAACTGCTCAGGCATGTTGCCATCACCCCTGTATGATTCCCCATAAAACAGTTTTTCAAATGGATGCATGGTTTTCATGTTAGGGAAAAAACAAATTCTGTTCTAGGTTTTTTTGCTTCAAGGCATTCTGCAGTTTTGTTGCATGGTAAGAAAAATGAAATTGGGCTGTGATGTAGGTATGGAGATGATGGAGGAGGAGTTTGAAGATTGGAGGAGGACTTCTGAACCCTTGAGGAAGCTACCATGTTCCCCAAACCGCCTTTTTGAAATCCATTTCTAACTTCCTACAATTTCTATAGGAACTTCCTGTAGAAGCACAATGTAGAAGCCCAATGAGGTGGAAAAATGATGGAGAAAGGTGAGGGATGGACACAGAGGTGCTTGCAGGCCTAACCAACAGATTCCCACCATCAGATTCCCTTTTAAAATTGAATTTGGTTCATCCAAAGGTTCTACAGGATGTTTCCTGTAGAAATACAGAACTTCATATAGAAATGCTTGTAGCTTCCTGTAGAGGGCCCAAAACATCCTCTGTCTTTGTTTTCAACGATCCTCCTAACCTGTAATGTCCTTCTTGCAACCTGCAATTATTCAATGGAAATTAGTTTTATTTTTTTTCTCTTTTTTCTTCTTTTTTTCTCTTTTTTTTTGAAAACAACTAGGGCGCCTCATAGAGGTTTTCACCCAGGGATCTTATTCTTTTTTCTTTTCTCTTTTTTTTCCAACCCATTAACTGCCTCATGGAGGTTTTCAATCAATGAGCCAATCTAAGGCGCCTCCAAGGAGGTTTTCACCTTAGATTTTTCCTCTTATTTCCATTTTTTTCATCTTTTTTCTTTTTTCCTTTCTTTTTTTTTCTACCCTACCCTACTTGAAAAACAAAATCTTTCTCAAGTGTAAGAATACTTCCAATGGAGCCATGTGCACATCAAGATTAGAGACAAAATGATGTGGAGGCTTGAAATGCATGCTTTGATAGCTATCCGGATTTCAAATACCAAATGATTTGATTTTGAAGGGATTAGGCATAGCTGAAGAAGAGAGTACTACATCAACTTAGTGGCTGTCTGAAACCATATCTCAATGTAGCTATGATATCCTTGGTCCTTTTGCTGATCTGGATCATGTTCCATGTCACCTTCTACCATGACTTTCTCATCTTCCTCTTTTTGCTGATCTTTCTCTTGAATACATGGAGGATTTGATGGTAAACATGAGGGATCTCTCTCGATCTCTAATTTTGATGCCTTCTCTTCATCAAGTGCAGCCCATGGTTCTTTGATCTTTTCTTTTGAATCTTCTTTTGCCTTTGCTCCTTCAATGGTGTCAATAAAATCTCTGTTTGGAAATACTCTTCTTGAGCTATGGTGAGGATCATTGAGCTCAAGAGGAGTCATTTGGACATATTGTGCCTCAGATTTGCAATTGGGTTGAGCTATTCCAATGTGCGGGTTTGAAAATGGTGGCATGGGTAGTTGAGTGGAGGTGTATTTTTGAGATGGATGTGGATGAGGTTGTGGTTGGGAAGGAATTTGGGGTTGAATTGGTGGAGCAGGAGGCAATGGTTGTGGATGAGCAGGCGGTGGAGGAAAATGAGCGAGAGGAGTGTTGTACTGGGGCCTCCACCCCTGATGAGGTGCATTCCGCTGAGGCTATGGCTGAGCATAAGAGTGAAATGAATGAGTAACTAGAGGAGCATAATATGGATCTGGGAAGGAATAAGGAGGAGGTGTGAACTAGGAAGGATGAGCAGGGTGACCCCAAGAAGGCATGAAAGTGGCTTGATAGGGGTCATAATAGGTCTCGGATGTCCCTTGCAGTTCCTACTAGTAAGGTATAGGTCCATGTGACCTCCTTTGGTTCATGAAATACAGTGGTTCAGTGACTTCTTTAGCCCTTTGATATGTAGCTTTGATTCTAGGCAAGGAAGGGAACTGATCTATAGGATGGTATTCTTCACATACAAAACACACTTTTATGGAGTACAATGGACATTTGTTTCTAGGATGCTTTCTAGTGCACCTGGGACAAAAGATGGCTAAAGCCCTCTTGGCTTCCTCTTTTTTCCTTTGGATCTGTAAGGTATCCAGTTGCATGGTAAGAAACTGCCTCATATCACTCTTGAAATCTTCCATATGATTTGAAAATTCATTTTTGGATAAGGTACAACTCCAAACTTTTCTCCTTGTAGCCATTTTCTCCAGAGGAATGTTTTTTCTTCTTCTCCCCTAGAGGTTCTTCAAATATGCCTAGATGTCTGCCCAGGGGTTCTTCTTAATCACAACCATCAAAGAAGAGAGAAGGTCAGCTGTGTGAAGCAGTGAGGGGTGTTGTGCAAGTATTTTTCTAACTTATCTCTACTCCTACAAGGCATGAAAGGAAATATTTTTGGTTGATTTTTGTTTTTTTCTACTTGTACCTACAAAACTAAAATAGATTGAATTGCAACTAACTATCTTGCTTAAATGAAAATGCGGAATTGAAATGAAAGCAGGAAATGACTAATCTATTTTTCTCAAATGAAATTGCAGGAATGAAATGCTAGTCTATGCTTGCAGAATTGAAATGCTAATCTACGCTTGCAGAATTGAAATGCTAATCATGAAAGCGGGAAATGCTAATCTACTTTTGCAGAAATGAAATTGCATAATGGAAATGAAATAAAATACTTAGCAAAAGGTTGTAGTAGAAAATAGAAGAAAAGCAACAATCACCAGTACTCTGACGCTTCCCCTGCAACGATGCCAAAAAGATGGTGGGCCCCAGTATTGCAGCAATAATGCGGGAAATCCTCAGACTCCTTTCTTTAATTTTATCAACCCGGTAGTTCGTAACAAACTTGGAAGCGACAGTGTTGTATTCACAAGTACTAGATCTTGGCGTAGCTGTCACTTGGTTAGTTGGCACAAGTCTACTAGGAGCTTAAGCCAACTTCTATGAGCTCTTAGAAGAAGCTTTTTAACTGATGAATGAAAGCTAACTCAAAGGAAGCTAATCTACTTGTGGAAAGAAACTGAAAGCCAAAAAGAAACGCAAACCCTAATTCTACCAGCTAGTCCTACTGATGCAAGAATAAGAATGCAAACTACTAAAAGAGATGCCATTACTTCTATGAAGGTAAAATACATGTGTCTAGACTACCTCTGTCCTAAGAAAACATATTTTTATATTTTTGGTTAAGTTGTGAGTTTCATCATGCATATGCTTTCACTGTTCTTTACTGTGTAGGGGTGGATCAAGGAGGAGAAATGCTTGGAAAAGTTTGGGAAGGTTCAAAGAGGGTCTAAGGAGTCCCTAACACCCTTCCAGAGAGTTTCAAAAGGTTTGGCTATCAAGAAACCTCATTCGTGAGCTTCTACAGGAAGTCTGCAGGGGTTCTACAGGATGTTCAAAGATTTCTACAGGATGTTCAGAAATTTCTACAGGATGTTTAAAAATTGGATTTTAGAGGATGGGTGAGTGAGGGAAGATGCATGAATGGATATGGAGGTAGGATAGGGGTTTGAAGTGACCCAAGGACTGGTGGATGGAGTGGGGAGAAGGTGTAGAAGGTTGACTTGGCTCAAAGAAGGCTGAAACAATGATTACACAAAAAGGTAAGGTTACGTAGGCAAAAGGACAGATGTGAGACGAGAAACCTAGCTAGCAGATGGAACAATTGGCTCTGATGAAGCTTAGGTGGATGAAAGAGTGGTAGAGATGCTCTGCATAGTGTACATTCAATTGAATCAACAAAGCCTTACAACTAATCAAAGTCCTAGCTAATCTAATCTAACTAAGAACAAAGTGAATGAACAACAACTTTATTTTGAAAGAAAACCATGTATATCAACTATGCAATAAAACATTTTAGAGATCTGAACACATAACTATCTTCTACAAATGAAAATAGTAAACTAAGGATTGCATGGTAAAGCAAACTAGTTTTTTTGTTGGGACAACATGGTTACTTCAATTCCAGCCCCTGATCCAATGAGGGAGAGGTGAAACCAAAGGTGTTTGCTGGCCCTTTTTCTCGAGATTTTTCCCTGTTATTTACTTATCAAACAAATCTGAATATGAAAATCTAATTTAATCATCAAAATCAATCTAAATAACAAAACAAGATTTAAATCTAAATAACAGATTTATTTTTAGGAATGCAGCAAAGACACATGAAAGTAAACAAAGGAGGTACTAGGCACTTGAGATGGGCCCAACCCCAAGAGCTATAGCCTCCTAAGAGAGATTTAGAGCTGGTGAAAAGCTGGATTCATCTTTATTGAGAAAGAAAAGAAGAGTTACATCAAAAACTATCCACAAGGGAAAGCTTGAAAAGGTGCTAAAATGTAAAGCTAATCTATTGACTAAAATCGAACTACAAACTAGCTAACTTCTGCCTACAAAATGACTAACTACTGCCTAACCAAAATGAGGCCCTAAGCCTTCTTATTTATACAAATTTAGGACCCCAACAATACTCCTAAACTTTAGGGACTTGGCTGTCAAAACTTGTAGTTAACAGTAGTCCTACTTGACTTGCTCGCTTGCCCTTGTGATAACCGATTTGGTGGCCCTTGAACTCCGAGCTAATGGTGGAGAATTCGAGGTAAGGGCCCATAAATGAAGGGGACACCTTCCTAAAAATCCTCTCCCTTGTTCTTCCACGAATTTGGCTGCAAAGTGCTCATTAAAACCTTTGATTTTGTCTCAAAATTGACCAAAACACTGCACAAAGTACCCATTAGACTTGTTGGCATAATGACTAACCCAATTCACTCTATTAGCATAAATATAATAAAAAACATGCAATAAACTAATGATAATGGTAGATTAAGTCGAATTAGGACATTTGATGAGCCCACATAATTATCAATTTTTGGGGCTCATAGCATGCCTAGCCATAAAATCTACCCACCGCTGCATCTGTGGGTCTCTAGGCCCAGGTACTCCCACAAAACTGTGTTGTGGCTGCATAAGCGAGATTCTTTCCAAGGCAAAGGAAATCAATATTGACCCATAACCAATTTTTTTTGTCTTTCCAGCCTTCACTTTGGTCAATTGTTCTCTCATAGATGGAAGAATTGCCTCACACCAGTTGAATACCTTTGGTTCTAGGCATTCTAAGGCACACTACATATAAGATCTGTTTGCTAAATGTAAAGCAGCATTGCCAGCCAATCTAGTGAGGATAAATAGGATAGTTCTCAAAGGTCAATCACTAACATCTTGGATATGAATATTTCCATCTCTGTTGGGTTGAGATCCTTCCTGGTAGAACTGACGAATATAATCCCTCATTGATTCACTTCCTCTAATGGATCCTAATAGTGAAATGGGGGCACCCTGCCTTGATAAACCAGTCAGAAAGTTAACATCCTCGATGGTAAAGGGGATTGTTTTCCACCTAATGTGAAAAACCTAGTCAGTAGGGTCCCAAGCACGAACAATATAATGTATCAGTTCCATTTGTTGCCGCATGTTGGATAAATGAAAGGACTTCAGTAACCCATAGTTCTTTAAGGCATCAACTGTGCCTTGTTCATTTAAAGCAATCATGTATTGTTCCTCATGTTCTCATTCTCGCCATATAATGACCATTTTGATCCAATAGATATCTGAAACACAATCATTAGATAAATTAGGATTCAACTTGGGCAAAAATTAGTTTAAAATTTGAGGAAAAAAAACTGTTTAAATTTAGTCTTTTGCGCCCATCACACTTACCCTTAAGAGATAGTGCTATGAATGGTAAGCTACTTGTTAGAAGCCTGAAATGCATTGCACTTTTCGATAGGGAAAGGGTGCAATGATCTAGAAAATGAAAGTTGAAACCATAGGGGCTTGAAAAACTAAGAAATTTTGCTCAAAACTGAAAAGATTGGAATAGAATGAAAGAGCATTGGGAACTCCTACCTGGTCTTGACGGCGTGAGAAATGATCCACAGAATCCTTCGCAATCAGTTGGTGAAGTTTGGGGTAAAAAACTGCTCCAGAGCTCCAAATCGAATGGTAAAAATGAAATGGTTAAAATGAATCACTAAAACATGTTTTTATATTTACTTTTACATGTAAATCAAGTAAATGTTGGTTTTTTATTCATTTTTTATCCATGAACATGTATTTTTAGTCATCTTTGGTGGAGTTTTGAGCAGGATGAACGACTGAAAATAGAATCTGATGTGCTAATGGCGAATTGAGCATTTTTTACCACAAAGCAAACTTTTTTGTTTTCTTTTTGAGCTTTCATATAAATCGAAAAGAAACCATAGAGTCCTCTTTAAACTCTTTTCAAACTCTCTAAATAAGAAAATATTGTTGAGTGCTTGTCTGTTCCAGCTCGTTAAAGTATTGGAAACAACATCTCTCTTGTATTATTTTATTCTTTTTCAGACCTGAGGGATTATTTTACGAAAAAGAACTTATAGAGTCTTCTTTTTGTCCCTTTTAAAACTCTCTAAACACGAAAAGGACCAAGTTATCTTTGTTGTTAAACTCATTAAAATATCATAATAGTGACAAACTTGTCCATCTAGACAAGATCGAGTTTTACCATTGCTAGACTCGTTAAAACATCAAATAGGGATGGGTTTGCGAGAAGGGTGAATTATAGAACAAGCATATGTTATCCTCCTCAAGCTTGATAAAAATAAAGAGGTACTGGTCAGCAATGACTGGGGAAAATGGGAAACGTCTTGAAAAAATTATGGTAGCGAGTCGTTCTTGAAAATGACATTTTCACTTCATCTTCGTGACTAAGTTGGGTTGGGTATTTCCATTTGATGGTTATCATACCATTGGTCTATCACACCATCCATCAATTTTGTTTTGGGTCAACACTACCAATTCATCTCAGTGTCACCGATATGTTCAAGAGAAGTCATCCAGTTAAAACTTCATCTGTTGCAATACTATAAACCTTCATATTCATACCCGCCATTCTTGAATTTTGTGTCATTAGTCAATTCTCATCTCCAAAATCATTTACTTTGTTTCATGTCATAGATGTGGGATACATCAAGGCCCTCCTATGATGAGTCGCTTCTTGTTGACGTCAGCTCATCATCTAAGAAGTTGACTTAAAAAACATTTTTAGTGCTTTGAAGCTTGCATGCATCAATGGCAAGTTTCTTGCTTCTGGTGACAGGTTGACATCAATGGCGTTCGACCGAAAGATTTTGCATGGTGTTCGACATCAAGTCACTTATTCACACCATGCAAAATGTACTACGGTACCTTGAGGATCATCATCATTATCGGTGATCCCTCTCGCGCCTGTTAATGGCTTACATCATTCGCTGGTAATCAAGCGATGTCTCTCCATGTTCGACCTTAGAACATCTATTCACATGGTTAGACTTGTACATTGAGTGAAGATTGAACGAGATTGAAGACCCAAGATCTAGTTTCATCCATCCGAGTTCTACTATATTAAGGAGTACCAAATCAAATGTACAAAAGCTTTACACATATGGTCATCCTAATCATGGATCACAAATCTATATCTGTAAAATCATAATTCTATATCTGTAGACAACTATTTGATCTATGTATATGTAATGAAAGTTTATAAGCTGAGCATTAGAATGCCTCCCTCAGCTAGTTCATGAGAAAAATCAGATTATCATGATGTATTGTATTTTAATTGATGCAGGTTGCCTTTTGTTTCAAAAATTTCGATCCTCATGATAAAGCATTTCACCCAACATAGATATTTACAACTTCATGCTTTAGGGGGCAACTGTTACAAGTTTATTTGGGCACATCAAACCCCAACTTAAATATTGATGTTATTAGAGTTCATCAACCCCTAATATAGTTGTTTCATCCCCTAAAGAACTTAGTCATACGAATGCCTCACTCGCAAAGAAGTTCCATCACAAAATTCATCCAAAAAGTGTCTCTAAAGAGATCATTGCATGAAGCCCTTCATTAGGCTACAATGAATGACAAATACTACACTGACTAAGTGTTATGCATCACACTTAGGCCCTCTTTAGGGTGCGATGAGTGAGCTTAGGCAAAGTTCTGAGAGAGCTTGAATAATTAGATATTCATGGAAACCTTTAGAAGCTTCTCCAGTGCCACCTTCCCCTCTAAGTTTTCCCATGGATGAATAAAGGAATTAGGAAACATCAACCTCCTATCTCCCTCTTTCATGGAACCAATTCCTAAAAATAGAAAGGAATTCATCATCATCATTGATGACCCAATTGTTATACATTTTTGGTCACTGCAACCCTAATCATAAATGTCCATAAAACAAGGGCTCCTAAGTCCCTAAAAGTGTTGCTTCACTCCCTAAAGGAAAAGGATCAGCTGATTACATCATCTCCCAAAAGTTCTCCACAGAAAATTGCTTAGAACTGGTCAAAACTAGACCATACAGAATGCCCAGTGCAGAGGGTACGATGCATCTCACCTAATCAATGTAAAGGGTGCGATGCATACTGGAAAGCCCCTCTGCAGGGCACGATGGGCAAGAATGTACAAATGGTAGAGACAGTTTGCAAGGTGGAGGATCATAGAATCTTTCAGAAACTTCTCCTCTGACACTTGCCTCTCTGAATTCACCTAGTGATGAGTAAGAGATCATCAATCTCTAAGTAGAATCAAGAACTATCAGAGAGAGGACACTAATCAAAATACCAGAAGCTAACTCACCCCCCTACAATCATCTATATATGGATCCCTCATCACAAAGATCCAGAGGCTGGAATCTTGTATCTTGTAAGGAAGTGCTATTGGTTTCCTGGTGCAACATCATAGTGTTGGGTGATCTAAGCTTTACATGAGGTGAAGAAGGGCTTTCATGCTGGAGGATGATGATGGGTCAAAACAATTGGTTGTAATCCTCTTTTCTATTCTTGATATTAATAAATCTATTCAAGTGTTCCTCCACATTCTTGTATGTTTGATGATATATGCATTTGTGTGGTCAATACATATCTAGTCCTGTATTGCTTATGATTGTAGATCTCTTTTCTTCGATAGTATTATACTGCTTTGATCCCATAGGTGCTCTTTGAAGTTGGGTAGACAAAGAAGAAGTGGAAAAGATCTATCAAAAAGGAGAGGAACCAAGTGCAAGACTGAGGTTGGTGTCCTTTGTTCTCCTCTTATCTACTTCTCATAAAGGAAAGTGAAAGTAGTTTTAGTTTGTTTGTTTCTAAGATAGCTACCAGTCTCAGTGGGACTAGCAGCTCCGAGTGGACACTAGATTTCCCGATAACAAAATGCTGAATCCACTCGGGAGTGAATAGATTATTTTATAGTCTATATTTGTTTGTTTTATAAACTTACAGACGGAGCCTGAAGTCAAGCCAGCTAGCCTTCGAACTACATTTTCTATGCAAGTGCAAAGTAGATCAATGTTGCTTCAGTCTATCTTTGGGTTTTGTTTATAAATTGAAAAATCGATCTGAAAACACTCTAATTGCCCTAGTGGTGGATCTGGTAACCTCATTAGATCAACCCCTGCGATTTATATTTACTGAACATCACTTACTCAGCCTAAATCCCTGAACTGAGCTGCAAACTGTGACCAAAGACAAAGTAAAAGTTTCGCTCTGGTACCATCGCACCCTCTCTTCAAGGAAGTCTGTATGCATCACACCTCCCATGTGTAGTAGGTGAGATGCATACTGGATTCCCTGTGTAACAGGTGCAATGGTTACAGAAGGTTAATTTTGCCTTCAGACTTTGGTTTTTCTTCACTCTCTTCAGCTCTATTCAGGAGTTTTGCTGTCTGTGATCAAGGAGGAATTACAATCATCAACCAACAAACATTCCTCCCCAACAGTTCACAAGTTACGTGAAGCATTCCATTGATCCATGGAAGCTCTCAAGCACTTCAAAATATTAGAGTAGGTCTCCTAAAATACCCTTCCTTAATGGGGATTTTTTCCCTTCCGCCTCTAAGAAAGCTGGCAAAAGTGGTGACAGTGGAAACCTATCACATGATATCTTCTACATCAAAAAAGATGAAGAAGAACTCAGAAAATTTTGATAGTATGGATCATCGCAAGGTATTGTTCCAAGCCCTACCATAGCTACACCATCTGATGATCAATTCAGTGATGTTGTACATTATGTACTGAGGGCATTGGAACCAGATCTTTCCTTCATGATCCCTTATGAGTTGTCATCAAAGGTCACCATGAGGATAGTTCTTTTACTGTGTCAACCTCATTAAAAAATGAAACAACTCCTTTTCCAAATCGAGTCTTTCAAAGATCTCAAAGGTAAACCTTCATTCCAACCACCGCATTGAATGCAATGAAGCTTGGGGGCATTGTTAAGGGATTTCTTCCCCTAGGGCTTTTGGGTGGAAACCCTAGCAGATTGAAAGTTGTCTAAACAGAGAAACACACATTCACACAGCCATTATGCTCTTAAAAGTAAATTCTAAAGTAAGAAGGGCGTACCTCAGGTCCTACGTTCGAGAAGTTCCTCAAGGGTCCAAACCCTTCTTCAAGTCCCTTTCGCTCCTTTGTCCTGTAAAACAACCAATTCCAAAGAATACAATAGTATATGGGCAAAGACTTAAAAATAAATCATCTTTATGTTATAAAAGAAGGAAGTTAGTTATGAACTTTAAACAACCATTCACATATGAAATTCAAGCATGAACATCATAAACATAAAGAAGAAGCATATCAGGAACCAAGACGTGTTTCTTTATTATAGACAAATAGAATTTACAAAAGGAGTAATATCACCTGAGTAACCTTTCACAGGATCCAAGCAAAGCTTCCTCATGGATCTGTCCAGCCTCAAGCCTTTAGCATATCTCCTTCCAAGATTCACTCCATGATGCCATAACTAGTAGATGAACATCAACACACAAGGAAACAAGGGTTTCCTGTACAAATGGGGGAAGTGCAGAAGGCACAAGGGTCTTCAAACCTAGTCAGGGGAAAATTTTCAGTATAATAACCTTTCTCTCTCTTCTCTCCTCCCTTAGGCCTTCCCTTTGATGTCTTTTTATACCACTCCCAAAGTAGTTTTTTAGTTAGGAGTTGGTTAAGAACAGTTGGGCCACGGGCACTAGCAGGTGATCAACAAGTAAAACCCATGATCTCCGCCCGAAAATAAGGAGTTTTATATTATTTTAAGTGTTTTAATACATATACGCGGGCTGGGTATATGCCTACTCGCGTATACACGCATTTAACTCAGGGCAATGTCGCGTACAAGGAATAAAACACTATTTTTTAAATTTGGGACCAGGTCTGGAAGGAGGGGTTGCCCTAGGCCATGAGTGCAGCATCACAAACCATAATAGTGAGATTTGGAGCTATAACAGATGCCCCCTAATATATGAGGTCAAAAGGGGAACATGATGGCTGAAATATATTAAGCAAGTACATGGAAAGGAAATCTGCCAAAAACCAAGGAGTAGTTCACCAAAATTCGGCCTGCCAAGCCACAAAAGGAGATCAGAAAGAAACACCGTCTGAGGCGGGCATACCCATGCTTAGAGAAAGCAAAGCATGTCCACATATCAAGTACAAGCGGATCCACTAAGTATACAAGTATAAATGACTAGAAAATACATAATGGATCATTTAATCATGATCGAACAAGTACATGTCTGAATATCACATATAAAACTGTCAATGATGCTGAAAGATACAACGGATCACTGATATCAAAGACTGATCCCAAAAGGTACCAACTGAACATGATGGAAAAGGATGGTACTACACTGAAAACTCAGGTGCCAGCATATAGAAAGTCGCCACGACTAACTGCAACATATAAGGTGGAGTGGTATCAACTAGCAGCAACAGGAGCAACTGTTAAGTGAACCAATGAATGCTGATACAACTTGAGGTCTTCACTGACCGCCGTGGTACATTTCTACACCATGGGAATAAATGATCTAAAGTTGACCATGTGAGAAATTGTTTTATTACCGATCATTGATGTATATCGTTAACAAACGCAAGACTACTCAACGATAATGATAATGAGCGTCAAGGTACCCAATACAATCCAACAAGTGGGAATAGATGAGCTGAAGTCGAACACCTGTAAGAATCTATCGATTAGGAGACAATGATGGTTTCCCACTGTCGTTAGCGAAGGATCTGCCACTAATGACTGCAAACCCCAAGGTACTGCCAAATGGACTCTAGATCTTTGCCCCAGAGATGAGTCGGAGTCGATAGGGAAAGATCTGCTTGAAGGAAGGCATTAAGGCATCCTTCATCAATCTAGTGTGAGTGTAACCCGTAGGCCAATAATGTGGAAGGAATTAGACAAAAGAGACGTAGTGACCCAACCGAAGTACGTTTCGGGCGTACACAAGATGTGGCTAGCGCACGGCAGAAACCCTCTGAACCAACCAATAATGAAAGCTAACACAGAGGCGAGGTATCCACCAATAGGATCAAATGGAAACCAAGGTACTGCATGAATCCCAATGTGTGATAATGTAAGCTGACATCGAACACAAGGGAAACCACTCAGTCAAAGTCCCGTGATACTGATCGATGTTGAGCACAAGGTAACCTATCAATAATGAAAATAGGGCTAGGGTGCAGCTCTAGGACTGTCCTTAGAGCAAGATGTTGTCATCGATAAGGATAAGACTCGCCAGCAAGAAGTCAATGGAGACCTTCTCAAACCAGCACGAGTAAAGGACCAATATAATTGATGTGATAATAGACATGACATTGACAACCAGGGATGGTCGACTGAAAAATGAGTCAAGAGACATCGCAGAGAGGCCGAATCAGGCTAACTTCCCTTGAACAAAAGCACGACTCGATGTGACTATATGGCAACATATGATGACTCTGTATAAGTTTGTCATGCAGGAGGTACGAATGAACCCTCCTTATGATTGGAAGAGATAACCAATCGGGGGATAACTGACTCAATAACAAGGTCAAGGCGTACCTAAGTCAAACTAAATCTCACCCAAACGGAGGAGAATTTGTTTTGAGTGCTTTGTTCAAGGGAGACATGATTAACTCTAGCTGCCAATAATAAATGGAAATATTGTCCCATTCCCGCTCTTTTTGGAATATTTAATTTTTTTTGTCTTTTTCTGCTAAACTCGAAAAAGAATAAAAGAATTTTATGGTATAGTGGAAAGAACGAGTGTTGATGAAACAGATGATCTAGTTCCTAGGAATGGAACATTCCTATGCTCAATGCAGGGAGGTGAAAACTGGTCAGTGACACTCAAAGGTATGTTCCTTCCACGGGTCAAGGTGTGTCAAGTTTCAGAAGTCAAATGTATGCAAGGTTGATTTTGCAGTTTTCATGGTCAAAAGTTGGCTTAAACACGAGTCCAAGTGAAGCCGGCTCTAGGCCAAAAGGTGCAATGGTCAACATGCAATGAAGTAGTACAACTCAACACAAAGGAGCCTCTAGGGTATAAGGCCAGAACAAAGCGAAGAAGCTAAGAGGAATGAGTCTTCATTGCATAAGTCATGGTGGGACTACAGAGGACTCCCGAGCCTACTCTAATTGAAGCAGAATGGGAAACAAATGTCAATGAGGTGCTAACTATGATGCCCATGTAAAGGATGGCTCTACCATCGTGTCATGAGTGAAAACGGCTTACGAACCATAACACGATGGGATCGACCCTATGGCAGATGTATCGATAGATGGAGGCTAGTATGCATGATGCAATAGAAAAATGATGTCCCTAACCTATATGCCAGTGAAAAAATGATACCTGCCATGATGGATCAACAGTCATGGAACCGTCTCGAAAAAGTCGAAAACGTCCAAAATGTCCTGAAAAAACAAACCATTCTCGACATTCCAAGCTCCCAAGTTAAAAGTCACATGAGACCAAACAAAATGAAATTTTGAAAAAAATTTGCATTTTCAAAACTTATAAAAGGGATTTTGGACTCATCATTTTTACCAATTGAGTTGGAGAGAAAATATTTGGAGCCAAAGGAGCAAATTTCCCATGTGCCAAATTCGACC
>APFE031477864.1:30088-44902 GCA_000404065.3 Pinus taeda | reverse complement strand
TCACAAACCATAATAGTGAGATTTGGAGCTATAACAGATGCCCCCTAATATATGAGGTCAGAAGGGGTACATGATGGCCGAAATATATTAAGCAAGTACATGGAAAGGAAATCTGCCAAAGACCGAGGAGTACTTCACCATAATTCAACCTGCCAAGCCACAAAAGAAGATCAGAAAGAAACACCGTCTGAGGCGGGCATACCCATGCTCATAGAAAAAAAAGCATGTCTGCATATCAAGTACAATCGGATCCACTAAGTATACAAGTATAAATGACTGGAAAATACATAATGGATCATCTGATCGTGATCGAACAAGTACATGTCTAAATATCACATATAAAACTGTCAATGATGTTGAAAGATACAACGGATCACTGATATCAAAGACTAATCCCAAAAGGTACCAACTGAACATGATGGAAAAGGATGGTACTACACTGAAAACTCAGGTGCCAGCATATAGAAAGTCGCCACGACTAACTGCAACATATAAGGTGGAGTGGTATCAACTAGCAGCAACAGGAGCAACTGTTAAGTGAACCAATGAATGCTGATACAACTTGAGGTCTTCACTGACCGCCGTGGTACATTTCTACACCATGGGAATAAATGATCTAAAGTTGACCATGTGAGAAATTGTTTTATTACCGATCATTGATGTATATCGTTAACAAACGCAAGACTACTCAACGATAATGATAATGAGCGTCAAGGTACCCAATACAATCCAACAAGTGGGAATAGATGAGCTGAAGTCGAACACCTGTAAGAATCTATCGATTAGGAGACAATGATGGTTTCCCACTGTCGTTAGCGAAGGATCTGCCACTAATGACTGCAAACCCCAAGGTACTGCCAAATGGACTCTAGATCTTTGCCCCAGAGATGAGTCGGAGTCGATAGGGAAAGATCTGCTTGAAGGAAGGCATTAAGGCATCCTTCATCAATCTAGTGTGAGTGTAACCCGTAGGCCAATAATGTGGAAGGAATTAGACAAAAGAGACGTAGTGACCCAACCGAAGTACGTTTCGGGCGTACACAAGATGTGGCTAGCGCACGGCAGAAACCCTCTGAACCAACCAATAATGAAAGCTAACACAGAGGCGAGGTATCCACCAATAGGATCAAATGGAAACCAAGGTACTGCATGAATCCCAATGTGTGATAATGTAAGCTGACATCGAACACAAGGGAAACCACTCAGTCAAAGTCCCGTGATACTGATCGATGTTGAGCACAAGGTAACCTATCAATAATGAAAATAGGGCTAGGGTGCAGCTCTAGGACTGTCCTTAGAGCAAGATGTTGTCATCGATAAGGATAAGACTCGCCAGCAAGAAGTCAATGGAGACCTTCTCAAACCAGCACGAGTAAAGGACCAATATAATTGATGTGATAATAGACATGACATTGACAACCAGGGATGGTCGACTGAAAAATGAGTCAAGAGACATCGCAGAGAGGCCGAATCAGGCTAACTTCCCTTGAACAAAAGCACGACTCGATGTGACTATATGGCAACATATGATGACTCTGTATAAGTTTGTCATGCAGGAGGTACGAATGAACCCTCCTTATGATTGGAAGAGATAACCAATCGGGGGATAACTGACTCAATAACAAGGTCAAGGCGTACCTAAGTCAAACTAAATCTCACCCAAACGGAGGAGAATTTGTTTTGAGTGCTTTGTTCAAGGGAGACATGATTAACTCTAGCTGCCAATAATAAATGGAAATATTGTCCCATTCCCGCTCTTTTTGGAATATTTAATTTTTTTTGTCTTTTTCTGCTAAACTCGAAAAAGAATAAAAGAATTTTATGGTATAGTGGAAAGAACGAGTGTTGATGAAACAGATGATCTAGTTCCTAGGAATGGAACATTCCTATGCTCAATGCAGGGAGGTGAAAACTGGTCAGTGACACTCAAAGGTATGTTCCTTCCACGGGTCAAGGTGTGTCAAGTTTCAGAAGTCAAATGTATGCAAGGTTGATTTTGCAGTTTTCATGGTCAAAAGTTGGCTTAAACACGAGTCCAAGTGAAGCCGGCTCTAGGCCAAAAGGTGCAATGGTCAACATGCAATGAAGTAGTACAACTCAACACAAAGGAGCCTCTAGGGTATAAGGCCAGAACAAAGCGAAGAAGCTAAGAGGAATGAGTCTTCATTGCATAAGTCATGGTGGGACTACAGAGGACTCCCGAGCCTACTCTAATTGAAGCAGAATGGGAAACAAATGTCAATGAGGTGCTAACTATGATGCCCATGTAAAGGATGGCTCTACCATCGTGTCATGAGTGAAAACGGCTTACGAACCATAACACGATGGGATCAACCCTATGGCAGATGTATCGACAGATGGAGGCTAGTATGCATGATGCAACGGAAAAAATGGCTTCCCTAACCTATATGCAAGTGAGAAAACGATACCTGCCATGACGGGTCAGCAGTCATGGAACTGTCTTGAAACAGTCGAAAAACGTCCAAAATGTCCTTAAAAACAAACCATTCTCGACATTCCAAGCTCTCCCAAGTTAAAAGTCACATGAGGCCAAACAAAATAAAATTTTGAAAAAATTTTGCATTTTCAAAACTTATAAAAGGGATTTTGGACTCACCATTTTTACCAATTGAGTTGGAGAGAAAATATTTGGAGCCAAAGGAGCAAATTTCTCATGTGCCAAATTCGACCGTTCAAATTCTTCAAAATCTTCCAGGTAACTCTTACACTTAGCTTGCAATTCATTGTGACTAGTTTTAGGATTTTTCATTGATGTTTCACCGTTAAACTATTGTTCAAAATTTCACCGCGGCGTATACGTGGGTTGATAATATAAAACCCGCGTACACGCGGGCCCTATACGCGACTGTGTATACAGTAACCTGCGTTTACGCCGTGAACTAATTTTAATAAAAAACTAACAGTTGAAACTCAATTTTTTCTTAGGATGCCGATCACATGGCGTGAAAGAGAACATGCAGCGGTGGATAATGAAGTTATGAATGATCTTCAAGCCTTGGATGCTTTATGGGGATGTGGCTTGCTCAAATTCTTCAAACTGCCGAACATGAAAGCCAATGTACGATTGCTTGAAATGCTCATTGACTATTGGGATGTCGAGGAGGAAGCCTTCATGATTGATCAAATGCCACTTAGAGTAGAAGTGGAGGATATTTATTTTATCACGGGCCTTTCCCAAAGGGGAGAGGTAGTACAGTCTCGGGGCAGGACACGGAGCAATCTTACCATTGAGGACTACGTACAGATATACTGCCCAGTACATCCCAAGAAAATTGGGAGCAAGATCTCTATTGCACATGTGGCGAGTTTATCGCTGAGAATCATCCTGTTCACCATAGCTAGAGTGAATGGATCGTCCTCTCTGCATCAGGCATCACGGCTCACCATGAGCGTGGCAGTGGATTGTCTCACTACTGTGTTTGATTGGTGCACTCCTCTCCTGGCCAGCATGAAGAGTCAGCTCACTTCTATTAAGAGGGGTCAGACCAAGAACTTTGGCTATGGGACTATTTTGTGCACTTTCTTCTTCGAGAGGATTCCTGCACTTCGCCACAGGGTAGTAGTTTCCATCAGCACCCCACGCGATCCACGCATGGGCTGGTGGGCTGATCTGATGAAATGTCTGGGGGGTGGGGATGTTCCTAGGACTGCTTCGACGATGATTTCTTCACCTGGTGGGATCAGCAGATCATCGCCATAGATAACTACCCCTATGCTGGGCTGGACTTCCGAGGAGATCCTGACCTAGCATTATCGCTAAACGCAGCATGGGGCGAGATTGGTAAGGATTTTTTTTTTGATTTCATGATTTTTTTGGATTTTTCAAATATAATGATGCATTTTGAAAAATATTTTTTGATGAGATTAAAATGACTAATATAATGATCATGATCCAGATATTGGGCCAGTACGACCAGATGGACTCTCGTGGCATAGACGACGCGGCCGAGGAGCCGAAGAGGCAACTGTTGAGATGGAACAGACTCTACACAACACCTGACGAGACTGAGCTGTCGAGTACCGATGGCTGCTATAGAGGACCTTCCTGAGGATATGCAGCATCATGTGGTTGGCATGCCATGAGACTGGGTTCACACTTTTCGGCGTGTAGCCAATGCAATAGTTACCTACTTGGCCGCTCATCCTGAGGCGGGGCATTAGATATGCCAGACATGATTATGGGCATTTGAGTCCCAATTTTGTATATTTTTGGACAACATATGTACACGAGATGCTTTATGATGATCTTATATATATATATATATATATATATATATATATATATATATTTATATATATATATATATATATAATATAATAATATATATATATAGATATATATATACAGTTTGAATTTTTGATGCTTGATTTTATTATGATGAATGATTGATATGACAGTTTAATGCTTGATTAGCGATAGAATCAGCTAACCAATTATGAGATCTTGGAATGTACAAATAATTAATATAAACAAATGATATTTGCAACAACCTCGCCCTTAAATACTGGCGATATAAACATGGATCCCTTACCCGATAAAAGTTATTTAATTGAGACACTATCAATTGAGAATCGAGATAAACTACCAACGAGTCAATCTCATAAGAGATTGCCTCAGATAGTAAATTAATAACGGCAATATACTCAGCCATATTATTTGAAGCAGGACCAATGAATATGCCTCTTGATACCATCAATTGACCAGTTGGATAATAAAGCACCCAAGCTGCGGAAGCGAGATTCCGAGTGTGCCGACTAGCACCATCAGCGAACCCAAAATAGACCAAGTCATCCATCAACACCTGCAACAATAGACCAAAAAGTGTTGACATCACAAAACTCTCGATGATATATGTACAAATATACATAATATACAAAGAAGCCATTTCCTAACTTCTACTTAAGCAAAGTACTTCTTTAGGTAGAGCCTGTTTCGGGGCTTTGCCAGCTTGCTACCCTCAAAATCGATTAACTCATATGACCCTTTTTCTAAAACTCGTTTAATAATGAAAGGACCGTACCACATAGGCTTAAACTTGCCTACCCCCAAGGCATCTTTATCTTGGTCATAGACCAAGACAAGGTCGCCTTCAGAAAAGACTCGAGGACAGACAAATTTATCATACTGCGTTTTGACCCTTTTCTTATGAGCCTCATTCATCGTGGCAGCATCTCGACGTTGCTCATCGAGATGTTCCAAGTAAAGGAGGCGCTCTTTGAGACTCGAAGTCTCTGGAAGGAGCTCTACAGCTAACTTGAGAGATGGAATTTGACATTCGATCGGAAATATAGATTCCATCCCATAAACCAACTGAAAAGGCGTAAAACCAGTAGTAGTCTTTACGAAGGTCTGGTATGCCCAAAGAGCCGAATACAACATAACGTGCCAATTTGACTGATTTTTGTCAATTGTCCATTGGAGTATCGTCTTAAGAGTTTTATTGACTGCCTCGAACTGTCCATTGGCCTGAGGATAATAAGGAGATGAATGCTCTTGCTGGAAACCTAATTTAAGAGCCAATTCAGACATTAGTTGATTCTGGAATTGACTGCCATAATCAGTGACAATCTCTCTTGGGACACCAAATCTTGAGATAACCTAATTGAAAAGAAACAAAGTTTTCGTGTCATTATTGTTTTTATAAGTGGGCATGGCCTCGGCCCACTTCGTAAAGTATTCTACAACCACGATAATGTACTTGTGATTCGCCACTGAAGGCGGATTACAAGTTGTAAAATATATACCCCACTTAGTAAAAGGACCGACGGTGACAATGGGAAAAAGAGGAGCTGGATGAGCACGCATCTTTCGAGTAAAGATCTGACAAGGGTGACAATGTTTGACCACTTCCACACAGTCTTTAAAAAGTGAAGGCCAAAAATAGCCAGCACGTAAGATGCGCTGGACTGTAGCAAGCCCCAATAGATGACCTCCACACGCTTGACTGTGGCAATCATTAAGCACTGACTCTGCTTCCTCCAAGGTTAAACAGTGCCAAAGGATTGAATGAACCCCTCGACGGTATATGGTATCACAATTGATAACATAATTCTTAGCCAGGTGACGTAATTTATGATGTTCATCCTTGGATAAAGTAGAGGGAAACTTCAAAGTCTAGAGATAGACAATGATATCTCCATACCAAGGGTTGAGTGAAGAGATGAGAAATAAATGTTCGTCGGGAAAACTTTCCTCATAAACAGTATCCTCTCCACAAGGCAGCTCAGAAATTAGCTCAACGAAAACCATGGATTTCTTAGACTTTGCAGACAAGAACTCGAGATCGAATTCTTGCAAGATGACTATCCATCTATTATATTTGCCCCCAATCACTCGCCTACTAAGGACAAATTGAAATGGATTGACAACCGCTAAGACAAAAGTTTTACGTAGCAAGATATAATGACGGAGCCGCTGGACAGCATGGATAGCTGCCAAGGCCAACTTCTCAACCGGAGAATAGAGAAGTTCAAGACCTATTAAGCCTTGACTCAAATAATAAATCACATGCTCGATGAGAGCATCGTCCTCCTGAACTATAACCATAGCAATGGTTGATTTTACTGCAGCGAGATATAAAAGGAAGTCTCTGCCATAATCTGGTGGACTCAAAAGTGGGGTAGAGACTAGTGCTTTCTTCAAAGCATCGAACGATCGTTCCACAAAGTAGTCCCATACAAATGGAACTCCTTTCCGTAACAACCACATGAACCCTTTAGTGATCTTGGCATAGTTTGCTATAAACCGCCTTAAGAAATTAGCCTTCCCTTGAAGACTCTGAAGTTAACGAATTGAGGACGGGGGAGGCAACCAAACTATTGCCTCAAACTTGAAGGGATCAACCCGAATCCCTTCATGTGACATAATGAACCCTAACAACCGACCGGACGTAACCACAAAAACGCACTTGTTGGGATTCAAACGGATTTTATAAAAACGACATTTCTCGAAAACCATTCGAAGGTGGCTAGGGTGATCAGTTCTCTTTCGATAATGAGCAACAAGATCATCTAAGTAAGCTTCGATGATATGCTTGATGTCATGGAAAGCATATGACATGGCCCGCTGAAAGGTAGCTCCAACTTTTTTAAGACCAAAAGGCATCTTTATATATGCAAAGGTACCCCAGGGACATATAAAGGTTGTCTTATGTTGATCTTCAGTACGGATAGAAATTTGATTATAACCAGAGAATCCATCCATGAAGGAAAAAATCTCATTACCTGCACACTCATCGATAATCTGATCAATGAATGGCATGGGGTAATTATCTTTGGAACGAGCCTTATTCAGGTCCCTAAAATCGATGCATACTCGGATTGTTCCTTGCTTTTTATCCAGAGGGACTGGATTAGAAACCTAATCAGTAAGAGGAACAAGGTATATAAAACTTGCCTTTAGCAGCTTCTCCACTTCCGCTTTGATAGCTGCTGCTTTCCTAGGGTTAACCGGTCGAAGCCTTTGACGAACTGGTTTGGCGTTTTCATACGTCTTGATCTCGTGTTGAACTATAGATGGGTCAATGCCAGGAATTTCTTCATAAGACCAAGCAAATACATCCCGAAATTCCTTGAACAGGTCGGTGTAAATTTGAATTTCTTCGGGGGAACACTCAATTCCGATGAAGAGATTCTCGATCATGTTAGGGTCCCTAGAGATCTTTATAGGTTTTGTTTTTGAAATCATCGACATATTTCCATCGGCACGAACGTGTGCTGGAGACAAAGGGTTTGACACCGTACAAACATCACTAGAACAGAGCTCGAAGAATCTATATTCTACCTCCTGCAATGGAGGAAGAAAGTATGAACAATGGTGTAAATCTTCCCAAGGTCGATCTATACCCATCATTTCTTCGAGGATTGCTTCTTCCGAAGGTAAAATTGAATCTAAGCAGTCCAAAGTAGAGGTAGAATCAAGGCTCCAAGCGGGGGCCACATCACCATCTAACTCCTCTTCGGAAAAAGGAGTAGAATGGTCATCTACAGAGTTGATGATAGACTGATATCTAAGCTTAGCTATAGATATAGGAAATGCCATTCCATTCCCTTGTCCTTCAAATAATGTGGTTGTAGGTGAAGGCAAGGTCCAAGGGTCTGAAAAATAACGAGTCCAAAAGAACTCTTCTCGAGAAGACTCCTTAGATGATGAAATGGCATTGATTTTAGCGATAGGAGAGGGAAACTCAAAAGTACCCATCAATGAGGAATACATCCCTACTCCTAGATTCTCAGTAGGCGGACGAGGGTTATCCACTAAAGGAACTGTAGAGTCGAAGTTTCCTTGAGGATCAATTGGACAATAATCTAATTGATCAACCTTTACGATTTTTCCCTCATGAAGAAAGCAAATGACACGAAATAGAGTCGAAACAACGACGTCCATTTCGTATACCCAGTTCCTTCCTAAGACAATATTATAGTCTAGGTTAGCATCTACGACTTCTACTTTAATATTAACGACCTTCCCCCCAACACATATAGGAAAGGCCGAGATAATCCCATGCGGCTTATGAGAATGGGCATTGAATGCAGTCAAGATGGTAGGTGAAGGAACAGCCGAAGGCGATCCAATAGCCTTCCAATATGACATTGACATGACGCACGTGGAAGCCCCATCATCAATAACGGTACAAAAAATGTTAATTTTCTGGTATGTAGACTTTATTTGAAAAGCCATGTGATGAGGGAGTCGCTTTTTGACATTTAACATGTCGAAAGTGAGCACTAAAGAATTAGTTGGATCAACTGCTCCAATCGCGGAAAGTAAAGCACTTCTCTGAGCCGGACATGACTGGAGAACCTCTAAAGCAAACATGGCGCACGAACTCTGAGCCAGATCCTCCACAATGGAGTAATTTTGGGTGGCCCTAGAATTAGGATTAATAGTTGCGCATTTAGCGGAACCTTCCAGTATCCGTGGTATAGTCTCAACAAGGGGTCACTCGAGATGAAGGTCAGTACTTCCGGGAACAGCCTTGTCCTTGGAAGTTCCGGCTTCACCATAATCACGTGACCGAGTAGCCACATGGACGTTAGAACCCATCATGAAAACATTTGATGATTTTTCCCCTTCCTATTTGCCCCCTGCGGAGGTTCCAGGGTTTGAACTCACGCCAGCAAGAAGTTGCTGCCCTTGGGGAAAGGGTTGGTTAACACAGCTTGGGAGCTAGAAGTCCCTTGCTACCCTAACAAACACTGAGCATCTTCAATCTTGGGGCAAAGATGAGTTAAATGGTCTCCACTGCACAACTTGCATGGAAACTTGACTTTATTTTCCAACTCATTTCTACCACTACCAGCATTATTGCCGGATTTATTTGCATCAGGCTTCCCATCCTGGTTCTTTTTCTTACCTCATCTTTTCTTTTTCCCATTGGAATTTTGATTTCCTTTGGGGTTATCCAATTGACAAAGGGTTAGACGGTTTAACTTGGTTGCTAGAAGCAGTTTGTAAAGACAACTGTTGCAATTAATTCAACAAGTTCACCGTATTCTTGTCTACCGACCCAACAATACCATACGTGTGGGGACATGGCTTTGGCTTAGCTACATCAACCTTAGACCCAGGAGCATTTGGCAAGTATTTTTGTAGGATCCCAGACTGAGAGAAGATCAATTCTAATTGTTGTGCCCTAAAAATGGCTTGCTCCTCAGAATAAACCCCAGACATGGAGACATCCTTGGAGATCTCAGGTATCAAAGACTTCAAAAAACACTCGAGATGGTACTCTAGAAGGATATCAGCTTTAATGAGCCTCTTTCTCCGTCTCCATTCTTGAATATGATCAGAAATGTGAGTTGCCCTATCCTAACGAAAAGTGGCCAGTAGTTCGGTTCCGTCATCATGCCGGACAAGCAACTGAAAATGGTTTAAGAAAATATTGGCTAAGTCGGCGAATGACATAAAGCTGCCCCCAGGAAACTCTATATACCATTTGGCCGCATTACCAGTCAAGGTGCATTGAAATAATCTCAACCTAACCAAATCATCGAGTAGGGAGTTCGATGAGCACCACAAGTGGAACGTCGTTACATGGTTGCCCGGGTCCTCACCACTCTTCCCTTCGAATTTTGGAATGTCCGAAGGGAGTTTAGTTGGGACCGGAGGCCAGGCCAGATTTTACTTGATTGGGTCGTTAGTTAACTTAGTGAGATCTAGCAAGTTCAATTTGCCAAAAATGGAAGTCTAGGAGGAGCTTGGGGATTCCATCCTGACTAGGCGGAACTCCCAAGGCTCTTAAAAGATTGGCCTAGATTTTGGAAAGCACCAGGCTACCCGAAGTAACCAGTAGAACCCAATGAACCAAAAGGCAAGCCTTGTGACCCAACAAAACTCGGATTTTGACAAACTCCGGTCGTATATCCACCATACCCAGCAAAGTTTCCTCCTACAGGATTATAAGGAGTTGATAACCCCTGATATGGATTCCAAGCCAAAGTTAGGGGAGGAATACTTTGGAATGAACTAACCGTGGTATACGGCCTATTCCCATATTGGCCAAAAAATGGATTCCCAGTTCCAGCACTACTAAGCCCAGGGTTATTCCAACCTTGGAAATGATTGCTGCTTTGTCCTACAGAAGAAAAAGGCATGGATCCTATCATTGGGTTGGAATGTGGTATATGACCACTTCCAAACGAAAAACCTTGGAACGAAGCCGATCCACTCATCATGGATGTGGCATCCCCAAACGGAGCTAAAGGAATGCCCTGTGAATGGGCACCAAATGGGAAGAATCTAGAACCAAAAGCATTGGTTTAGGAATTTCCACTCATGGACGGAATGGAGGTAAACCCAGCAAAAGATGTGTTAGAAAAAGATCCGAATAAAGAGATGAAGGGGATGGAAATAGTTCCTCCCCCTTGTACAGGTATGGGAGTTTGTACAGTTGTAGCACATGTAGAAGCCATGCTTCCAGTAGTGGTCATTGAAGGTAAGGGCATAGCGTAACTTGGACTTGACGGTCTATGCGTCAGAGTCCCAACGTATTGTAATATGTGTGGATGACTAGACGGTAGGGGAGAATTCGGAGCCGCTAACGACTCTGAAAGTTCTTCTACCTCTATATTATCCTCCGCTTGTAAGCGAACTCGAGAAAGAACAAGAGTGTTCCTCTCTTGTTCCGTGGAAGTACCAGGCCTTGCTTGAATACTAATGCCCCTGAGAGGAGGATCAATCCCCGATGCGTCAATTGTCGTGGGATGAAACCCACCAGTATTATTACCTCTACGCCTTCTCAGAGAAGGCTCTAAACTCGGTGGTGAAAGACCACGAAGTCTTTGAGACCGTCTAGGAGATCTGTCAGCCACTTTGAATTTCTTCTTTAAGATCTAACTAAAGACTCAAAAAATTGAAAGCTAGGCTGACTAAGAGCACAGAGCACCCACTGTAAAGTCCCTAAAGATACAGCCAGTCAAATAAATTCCAAGTATTTCCGCTCCGAGTGATTAGGACCGGACACCAAAATATGAGAAAGTGAAATAAGGGGCCTTCTGAAGATATTCTGGGATGATGAGGGCCCAAGCCTATTAGCGAAGGTAACAGAGGAAGTTACGCTGAACTCCTAACAATAGCCTGCGCCGATGCAAGCCCCCAAGATTTGCAAGGGTGCCCTCCAGTAGTACTATCGAGAGTGATACAACGTCGACCTCAGGTGCCATGGGATTCCCCTCCACAGCCAGCTATGTAGTTCCCTAGGAGTAGCAACTATGGATACCAACTCATCACAGAAGCCAGGCGGAACAGTCGTGAGGTAAGTTCGGACAAGTAGGAGAGGGGGTATCTCTCTTCCCTGTCTTCACAGACCCTCGTGCTTAACTCCCAGATCTGGTGCTTTCCTGGTCTTCCTAACGCTATTGGATTTTCTCTTGTTATTCAGACTCCTATGTTTGACGTTTAAATGGCCTTGGAGAGTTAACTCTCCACTTGCCTAATCCAAGGCCCTAAAATCCTAAAACTTGTTGGTGTATTTAACTTAAAAGAAAAATTTGTAGTGAATTTTAGTTAGCGCTTGATTTTAAAATGGGTTGTTCTTTAAGTCGGGGGATGATGGAAGTGAAACTAGTGTTGTTTTTTCGACGCAAATGAAATTAATAAAACCTAACTATATGCATGTGCACTTGTCATTGTTTTTCGATGAAGAGTAATTTCTATAGGGTTCGAAAGGAAAATTCTAGTGAAACAAACTTTTATTTTCTTTTCGTTAATTCACACTTCACACTCAAAAGTTAACAAAACTATGTATGCCTAAAGAGATGCAAATCTATCCTAATGCAACAACTATATGCTTGATGCAAGATTGAAAACAACTCTAAAAACAAGAAATGAAAGTTGCTTTGCTTATCAAATTTTCTTTTGCCACTTACAATGTCTAGATGGAATATGAAATACTACCGTTCATTTCGTCTAAACATTAAAAACAAAACTCAAGACAAACATAAAGCACTTTCATTCACTAAAAGGAAACTAAATGAAAAGAAAGTTCAAGAAAGAAAAACAAAACTTTTCAAAAAGTTCTCTTCAAAGTAGCAACAAAATGTCTTTTCAAAAATGCTCTCAACAAAACTGAAACTTTGCGATTGAAACAACAAGCAACAACCACTTTTGCAAGTTGACACCATACAATGGATGAAAACTCAACAAAAACAGATGTGTTTAAAGATGCTTTTTAATAATCGAAAACAACAATGAAATATTTGGTAACAAAGACCAAAAAAGATCGAAAAGACAATTTCAAGAAAGTATCAATTGACAATTTTCATGAAACAAAGAAGTAGATGGTCACAAAAAGTGGTTTTGTCAAGAAAAAAAAAATTCACCAAAAACCAAATTCAACACAAATATTGATAACAATCTTTCTGCCCTGATAAATCAGAGCAGCCAAGATTTCAACAAGAAATCTTGCATGCTTTTAGCAAAAAACGATGACACTTGCAAACACAAAACAAGACCAATACTCCTTACAATCAGAGAGAAATCGGAATAAGACGCTTGTTGTAAAACAAACAACTGATACTGACAAAATTGACTATTTCAAACTGAATCAAACCACCAGACAAACCTTCAGAGACACAAAAAATTATAAATCTTGAAAATTGCAATATATATGCGACTGTACTTATGTGTAGATTGTGTGTATACACAATTGTGCCTGAGGAAACCTGCGTATACATGGGTTTACTTCAGGAAACAAGCGTACGTACGCTTCTGTAACTAAGAAAAACAACGCATATGAAATATTTCAAGAAAAATAAAAAACAAACTAAAGAAACTAGCAAAACTTAGAGTTCAAGAACATACCAGACAGTAACAGCAAACCAACAAGCAGCTGAGCCCTGATTGGCTTGACAAACACCCAAACTAGGAACAACAAGAGTGTTGTCCCCAGTGGAGTCACCAATTCTGTTGAGGGATTTGCTCCCCTAAGGCTTTTGGGTGGAAACCCTAGCAGACTGAAAGTTGTCTAAATAGAGAAACACACATTCACACAACCATTATGCTCTTAAAAGTAAATTCTAAAGCAAGAAGGGCATACCTCAGGTCCTACGTTCGAGAAGTTCCTTAAGGGTCCAAACCCTTCTTTAAGTCCCTTTCGCTCCTTTGTCCTGTAAAACAACCAATTCCAAAGAATACAACAGTATATGGCAAAGACTTATAAAGAAATCATCTTTATGTTATAAAAGAAGGAAGTTAGTTATGAACTTTAAACAACCATTCACATATGAAATTCAAGCATGAACATCATAAACATAAAGAAGAAGCATATCAGGAACCAAGACGTGTTTCTTTATTATAGACAAATAGAATGTACAAAAGGAGTAATATCACCTAAGTAACCTTTCGCAGGCTCAAAGCAAAGCTTCCTTACGGATCCGTCTAGCCTCAAGCCTTTAGCATATCTCCTTCCAAGACTCACTCCATGATGCCATAACTAGTAGATGAACATCAACACACAAGGAAACAAGGGTTTCTTGTACAAATGGGGGAAGTGGAGAAGGCACAAGGGTCTTCAGACCTGGTCAGGGGAAATATTTTAGTATAATAACCTTTCTCTCTCTTCTCTCCTCCCTTAGGCCTTCCCTTTGATGTCTTTTTATACCACTCCCAAAGTAGTTTTTTAGTTAGGAGTTGGTTGGGAACAGTTGGGCCACAGGCATTAACAGGTGGTTAGCAGGTAAAACCCACGATCTCCGCTTGAAAATAAGGAGTTTTATATTTTTTTAAGTGCTTTAATACATATACTCGGGTTGGGTATATGCCTACCCGCGTATACACACGTTTAACTCAGGGCAATGCCGCGTACAAGGAATAAAACACTATTTTTTAAATTTGGGACCAGGTCTAGAAGGAGGGGTTTCCCTAGGCCATGAGTGCAGCATCACAAACCATAATAGTGATATTTGGAGCTATAATAGGCATGCACCTCGATTTGCATTATTATGTTGGGGGCATGCGAATTTATAACAACCATAGTTTTTCATTTCAAGCTTGTGTAAACATGAAGCTAAATCTGAGCATATGTTGTCGCATGGTTCAAGCTCATTAAAAAATAAACTAGGCCACTTGTTATGGTTTTGGCCCGTGGTATTGGTCCATGATTTGAGGAAGAGCTTGCCTATATAAAGAAAAGGAGATCATTTGGCTTGTGTATGCTTTTGGGTTGAATATCGTAAGATCTGAAATATTGGGTTATTGTTTCAAAAGCTCGATCTATATGAAAGTGAAGTGGAAAGCGAATCTGTGAAGGGTGATCTCTCGAGCGCTGCAGCTGCGAAAGTGCGGAGGCGCCG
>APFE031477864.1:17811-29174 GCA_000404065.3 Pinus taeda | reverse complement strand
TTTCCACCTTATATCTGGTGTTCTTTGATGTGACTATCTGTTTTTCTTGTTCATGCTCATTGTTTTATGGTACTGATAAGCAAAAATAATTCAAAGTATAAATAAGGAAGAATTGTTAAAAGGACTAGATAATACTGATTCACCCCCCCTCTTAGTATTATTTTCAACACTCTTTTCACCTTACTCGTAAAATATGAAAAGATTGTTGATCGATTGGCCTCTTTGGCTCATTAATGTCATCAGAAGTGCTACCCCTCCTCTAGATTTTAATCTTTTTGGACTTGAGGGATTATTACACAAAAGGATTGAGCGCTTGTCTTGTTCGGCTCGTTAAAACTATCGAAAATTCATCCCTTTCATATTATTTTACACTTTTTCAGACTTAAGGGATTATATGACGAAAAAAAATCATTGGAGTTTCCTTTCCGTCCCTTTTCAGACTCTCTAAAATTGAAAAAGGACTGAGTTATCATTGTCGTTAAACTCGTTAAAATCAATAGTGACAAACATGTCCAAATGGATGAGAACGAGTTTCACTATTGCTAGGATCGTTAAAACATAGCGACGGGTTCGCCCGAAGGGCAGATTATAGAACAAACATATGTTATCCTCCTCAATTTTGATAAAAATAAATAGGTACTGGTCAGCAATGACTCGGGAAAGATTGGGAAGAAAACTTGAAGAAACTTTATTGATAGCAAGTCGCTCTTGAACATGACACTTTCACTCCACATCTGAGTCAGGTTGGGTTATTCGTTCACCAGTCATATCACCATTGGTCCATCACACCATCCATATTTGGGGTTAATGCTACCAATCCATGTCAGTGTCACCGGAATGTTCAAGAGAAGTCACTTAGAGAATTCACCTGTGTCTCATCCGCTGCAATACATTCATACTCCATTCTTTCATGACTGCCACCTTGAACCCTGTATCATCAAATCGTTTTCACCTCCAAAATCATTTGCTCCATTTCATGTCGTAGATGTGGGATTCATTAAGGCCCTCCTATGATGGGTCGCTTCTTGTCGATATCAACACATTATCCAAGAAATCGACCTAGGAACAACCCTTTCAGTACTTTGAAGCTTGCATGCCTCAATGGCAAGTTTCTCACTTTCGGTGATAGGCTTACATCAATGGCCTTCGACCGAGAGATTTTGCATGGTGTTCGATGCAAAGTCCCTTTTTCACACTACATGAATTATACTACAGTACCTTGAGGGTCATCATCATTATCGGTGACTCCACTCACACCTGTTAACAGCTTACATCATTGGCTGGTAATCAGGTGATGTCTTTCCATGTTCAACCCCAGAACATCTTTCACATGGACCAACTTGTACTCCAAGTGAATATTGAATGATTTTTGAAGACCCCGGATCTATTTTCATCCATCTAGGCAGCGATATATATAGGAATATAAAGACATCGAATGTACTCCATTTCCAAACAGATGATCATCCAAATCAAAGGATGATGACTCCGTCCGAATCATCAGTCTGCTACACAGAAGGTTGTTTGTCCTATGTACATGAAAATGAATTGATAAAGCTGAGCATGGGAATTCCCACCTCAGCTAGAACATGAAAATATTATGAAGATAATGTATTGTATTGTATCTTATTACAGGTCACCTTCCAGCTCGAAAGAACTTCGTATCCTCATGATAGAGCATTTCACCCGACATCAAAAGATTAACAACCTCATGCTTTAGGGGGCAACTGTTATAGACATTTTTGGGCACTGCAACCCCAATCATAAATGTCCATAGACCAAGGGATCGTAACTCCCTAAAAATGTTGCTTCACTCCCTAAAGGAAAAAGGTCAGCTGATTACATCATCTCCCAGAAGTTCTCCATAAAAAACTGCTCAGAACTGGACCATATAGAATGCCCAGTGTAGAGGGTGCGATGCATCTCACCTACTCAGTGGAAAGGGTGTGATGCATACTGGAAAGCCCTTCTGCAGGGTGCAATGGGCAAGAATGGGCAAATGGCAGAGACAGTTTGCGAGGTGGAGGATCATAGAATCTTCCAGAAACTTCTCCTCTGACACTTGCCTCTCTGAATTCACCCAGGGATGAGTAAGAGATCATCAATCTCCAAGTGGAATCAAGAACTATCAGAGAGAGGACGCTAATAAAAATACCAGAAGTTGACTCACCCCCCTACAATCATCTATATATGGATCCCTCATCACAGAGATCCAGAGGCTGGAATCTTGTATCTTGTAAGGAAGTGTTGTTGGCTTCTTGGTGCAACATCATAGTGTTGGGTGATCTAAGCTTTACATGAGGTGAAGAAGGGCTTTCATGCTAGAGGATGATGCAATATCAGAACAATTGGTTGTAATCCTCTTTGCTATTCTTGATATTAATAAATCTATTCAAGTTTTCCTCCACATTCTTGTATGTTTGATGATATATGCATTTGTGTGGTCAATACATATCTGGTCCTGTATTGATTATGATTGTAGATCTCTGTCCTTTGATATTATTATGCTGTTTGATTCCACAGGTGCTCTTTGAAGCTGGGTAGATGAAGAAGAAGCAGCAAAGATCTATCAAAAAGGACAGGAACCAAGCAAGGAACCAAGTGCAAAATTGAGGTTGGTGTCCTTTGTTCCCCTGTTATCTACTTCTCATAAAGGAAAGCGAAAGTAGTTTTAGTTTGTTTGATTCTAAGATAGCTACCCATCTTAGTGGGACTAGCAGCTCCGAGTGGACACTAGATTTCATGATAACACCAACCTCCTTCACTTATCTATAAATGGATCACTCATCCAAGGGATCTAGAGGCTAAATAATTCTGAGTTGTAGGAGGTGCTGATGGTTTCAATATTGAGGCTGAGTATTGTGGTAATGTCGAAATCTCTTCCTGTTCATGATGTGAAGAAGGTTTGAAGCTGGAAGGATGGTGCTGGATTGAACTTATGGGTTGTAATCCTTCTTTCTATTAATAAAGCTTTTCAATATTTTGCCCCTATGTTTGTGTAATCTGTCAATGCATTCATATGTTTATCATACTTTTGATTCTATGTTATTTATGAATTATGTATCATTATGCTTTGGCAGGTCTTTGTTTCTGTGATGACACAGGTATTCTCCAAGCATGTTAAGTACAGAGAGGAGCAGCGAGATCAGTCAAAGGAGATAGGGATAAAGTGAGGAATCAAGTGAAAATTACAAGTTGGCTCCTTATAATATTTCTCTTATCTGTCATTCATAGGAAAAATAGTGAATTGTTTTAACTATTGTTTCTAGGTTAGCTACCAAACCTAGAGGGTTAGCATTTCTTAGAAAGACTAGTTTTCCTGAAAACACTTGGGTCAAACCCCAACAGGCCAACAAATGGTTCCATTGCTAGAACCGATATATGCATACGGGATGTCTAATGTCATGCCACTCGAATCCAACGAAGAATGAAATTGAAGGGTGGTTGGACAGAAAGATTCACGAGTTTGCAGCGCAGGAAAACATGAATCTGCGAGTATCAAAGGAACAATGGTTAGAGTGCTACTTATATACCGGAATCCACAAAATTTTATTTTCATCCTTCCCCTCTAAGTTGTATGAGTGGATTATGAAGCTAGCAGGCAATCAGGGAAGGTGTAGGCTCGTCAAATCGATTGTGTCGACTCCAGAATTAGTGCGCAGACTAGAAGCATAGGAAGATAAGATCATGCGCAATGGACCATTGGCTTGATCAAATTATAGGAGGATTTATCACCAAGTTCATGGTAGACATGATAGTCAGCTACAACAAGGCTAAATGACGCTTCCTCAAAGGACTATGAGTGGGAGGATCTATAGAAATGAAGGTAGCACAAAGATAGAAAGTAGCCCCTTGATTTCACCTCGACGAGAAAGCGAGAAAGAACTCGTGAAAGTTTCTCCGAGAGGCGCAGTCAGTCTAATACGGAAACAAATTCCATGCCTACCACCTCTAACTACACCACCACTAGTCTCACCATCTTCACCTCCATCTCCGCCCACACCACCTCTGCCACCACCACAGTTCAATGTGGTGAGCATGATAAAATTGTTGGTATTTAGAGGAGTAGGAAATGAAGATCCGGACCCATTTTGGTTCGTGGTAAAGGCCATATGGGGAGCATAAAGAGTTGTGGATGAAAATATAAAGAATGCAACGCTGGTAAGCGCATTGCAAGACAACGCACTAACATGGTACATTAAGCATTCTAATGACCATCCAAATGCAGGGATCACAGATATCCAAGCTGCACTGAAAAGGGAATTTAGCAGGCCAAAATCGTAGACAAAATCGATTATTGAGTTTAAGAAAATCGCGATGCTTCTAGGTGAGACCCCATGGGATCTGGATTAGAGACTGAAGAGTATGATTTGCGAAGCCAACATGTACCTAACGCTACATTTAAGGATGGCACTATCACAGCAGAAGTTATCCACCCAGGCCGAAGCTTTGGAGATTACAATGAGACTGCATGAGACTCCAATACAAGATCCTAGCTTGGGAGTCCAACAAATCCACGCACAATTACAAAATTTGTGTTTGGAAATGTAGAGTTTGAAATAGGATAGGACAACTCACCCAGAAGTGCGCGAGGAGGTATGATGCATAAAATTTAAAGGCCAGGGGCATGACAAGGACCATTGTCCAATCTTTGCCAACTACTTGGCAGGAGGAGGGCCAATGCAATTAATACCAGAGGCAAAAGCAGGACCAAGCGTGGCACCTACATTATGGTGCACGATTTGTCCGATAAGAGGAAAACATGCTATAGATAATTGTCATCTATCATAGAAGTATACATAGACATCCTAGCAATTGTTTTGTAATTTCTGGATGTCAATAGGCCATGATGAGTGCACCTATAGGAGCTATGAACTAATGATGGATCAGACCCCTAGCTATAGAGTGAAAATTGAAATGTGAGCCCTCGATCTAAATGCAGGAATGGCATGTGCTAGATTTCAGGGATGCGGAAAAGGTCGAGGTGGAATGGGACCAGGAAGGGGTCGCAAACAATTGATTTGTTACAATTATGGAGGGCCAAAGCATTATGCCCGCAATTGTACAAATCCGACAAGAGAATCATGTTTATATTTTACTCAGCTTGATCATGAGATGGAGGACTTCCCTACACTGATAATGAGGCTGTGCCATAAATGGATACTCCAGCCTCCCCCAACTCAGAATTTGCAAATGACAAGGTCTAAGCCACGCGAAGAGGACCCGAATGTAAAAATCATGCTCCGAGGTAGTATCACGATAGGAGATGAAAATGATAAGTATACTGAAGAAATTGCGTGGATTCGCAAGGCTCCTACAAAGGAATCTAAATTTTATCTGGAGCATGGGAAGGAGACATTCATGGAAGCTAAGAAGAGCTTCATGGAGGTCTCCACTTCAAGTAGTAAGGATAAACTAGAGCCAGAGATGGATCCTTCAATGATCACTACCTTTCTGGAGACATGTATGAAGTTTTTGAATGATAGAAAGGTGGTGAAGGGACTGCAAGAACTTATCACTAGGTGTGCTAGATCAGGAGAACCATGTGTAGTCTAGAAGCTTGGGAAACATACATCACGAATAGGAAGGGGAATGAGATTGACTGTGCAAATCGGGGAGTATGAAATGGATCAATTAATTTTGGATCTAGGATTGGATGCAAATGTGCTGCCAAAGTAGACATGGGAGCGCATAGGGAGGCCTACATTGCAGTGGTCTCCCATTCATTTGCGAATGGTGAACTGATAGAACATTCTACTCGTGGAAAGATTGTAGGGAATAATAGTAGACATCAAAGGTGCGAGCGTGCTTGCAGATTTCAAAGTGATAGAGATTGTCGATGACAACAATCCCTATCTCATGATACTGGGAATATATTGGGCCACTGACATGAAAGGAGTGATAAATCTAAAGAAGTGCAAAATGATTTTTGAAAAATGGTCACTATGCATAGTGGTACCTTTAGACCCTGTGGAAGGATTGTGCTACACAGACCTAGTGCGTGACGATGAAAGAAATAACGAGCTAGACTATATCTACAAGATAACTGTCTAGGAACAGGATTGGGTGAATCCTATAGTGAATGGCCAGATTCTGTGGGAGCACAAAATCTCCTACAAATCAGATTCGGATGAGGAAACAGAATGATGGCAGAACTAGTTACACGAGGTAACCACGCTCAATTGCAACATGATGGTAAGATCACTGCGATGCATTAAAAAAAAGCTGAGGGGTCTACCAATGTATGACAAGTTGACAGTGGTAGATGAATTCCTAATTGAATTTGAAAACGAAGTTCTAGAACAGCAGCGGTTCAATGATTTGAAATGGGCACTACGCGCTACGCCTGCAAGGTGGTGGTGTACGCATCAGAGAAGCTTTGAGGACTGGCATGAATGCAGAAAGATGATGTGCTTACGATTTGAGAAGCCTCAAATGTAGATGAAAGCCGAGCATGATGGATGAAATAGCCTATGCACTGATCTTTCCATATGGGTACAGGCGTATGGTACGCAACCTGCAGAAACACAGACCACTATAACAATAGGAAACAGGAACAACAAGTAGAAGCAGGCAGGGAAAATGTGTGAATGACAAAGTATGATAAGGCCTAGTGTTCCAAAAATCACACACAGGGAAGCCTTTGACAAGGTGTGTGAAGTACTAAGCACAGTCCACCAGGTGAGAAGTACTGACTCAGACCTATAGCTACTAGCAGTTTTATGGGCTTATAGGACCATGTGCAAGACCCTGACCACGCATCCAATTCCGAAGTTGAAATATGAAGTAGGGACTATAATCCCTGTGGAGCATGTGAAGCCAATTCCAGACGTAACAGAACCCGTAGATACGACAATCTACGTAGACCGAAACGAAGAAATCACACAACTATGACAAATAGAACATATAAGACTTGACGAAAAAATCCGACGGGGAAAATTTAGACTTCGTGAAGTTGAAAAATATTAGGTATGGCTAAGGGAGAAAAGTTCTTTAATGGACGCAAAGTTCAAGAATTTGAAAAACGAAATAAAGGGAGCCTTTCTCATTGAAAAATCGAGGATGGAAAGGCAAGGTGCGTACAATCATACTAACAAATTGGAAACCTATCACCATGAACTCATTAGTCTGCTGTCGTGTCTTGGACGACATATCACTAAATGTAGTGACCAAGGTAGTGCATTCCAAATAATAGAGTGCACGATGCCAATCACCACAAGGGAAGATGGGGATTCTTCACGAACCATGGTGGAGGACGAGATGAAGCCCCGCATGGGTGGTGTGCCCACTTGACTAGTCGTAGGGAGAATAGTCTTAGCGCTCCAAGCAACTGAAAGGGAGTGCGGGACTATAAAATATTATGCCTCGGAGCTGTGTAATATGGGAGATGCACATAGAAGCAAAGAATCACAGGGTCCACGACCACGCATAGAGGGCTACTCTGCCATGCGGGTTGGCTAGGAAGTGATCATTGGTGTCACTATTCATGATGGTATGTTCGATTTGAGGCCAAATGGAGTGGGTAGCAGGCATTTAAGATGCAAGTTATGGTCAAGATTTGGGAAAATATCCCGCCAAGAAAGCATTAATGGCTCGAAATTGAGTGCAATGGTAAAATTCGACTTCAAAGGGTGCTATAAAACTCAAAGGGCTAGCTAGCAAACAACACTTGGTCATTTAAGAATTGAGCGCTTGAGCAGAGCATAGAGAATTAAGAGCCGAGTGATAATTGAGCTCCTAAGTTTGCGAGAGACAGAATACAGTCTAAAGATGATGACAACCACTAAGGATGGGTTGGGAGTTGAAAAGGTACTCACCAGCGAGGACGTGCAGACCCAAATGATGGAGAATGCTCCAGAAGGCACCGGGGTGGTGACAGAAATCCCCAAATCACCATGAACACCTTAGCCCAAGAAGGATAAATAGGTGATGGGTCCAATACGCATGTCCTCGAGGAATCTATGACAAAACAAACTATTCATGGAAGAGAAGGGGAAAGCATTCACAATAGAAATAGGAAGAAGAAGACTTATAGGCCTTGATTGCCATAGTGGAAGAAGAAGAAGAAGTGGAGGAGGATATCCAACCATTGCACTCTACAAAAAACTGCCAGCGTATATCCCTCTGTGAAAAGGGAAAACCAAAGTGTCAAAGAACTTGGATGAAACGAAAATCTCACTCCAGACCCCGCTCCTCCGAGATGGCATTGTATTTGAGGGCATGCACCTAGGCTGCGTACCAACCATGAAATTTAAAGACTGGGACCTCACTGACAGTGAGAAGTTTCTGCACCTAGAGGCTAGGAACTTAATGAAGTAGAACACCGAGGGGGTGGTGATCACGTTAGAGCCGTGAAAATGGTTGTGCAATGTGGAAAAAGCCGCGTTTTTGCACTTGTTATGGATACCACATTTCCACCATGCGCCCATCACCATTTTTGTCATCAGGCGTGTGCTTTGCCTAGTACATGATGGGTATCTATGGCTGGAAGAGCCTATTCCCATCACAACAAACCTCATTCATTGGATTTCTCGGATCCCTTGTAAGGGAAAGGACCCCGTGACTATAGTCGGAAAAGGTAGCAATTTGGCTCTTGCAGAAGGCATGAAGGCGAAATATAAGCTAGAGAAGAAGAAGAGGGGCTACATCATCTCCAGCGTCAAGGACAAAGGGGTGCACATAGTGACCCATCTCCTGTCCGAAAAAATTATGAGAAAGTATAGCATCAATGAGGTACCAGTGTTGGTGGTCACGCTGGTTGAGCAATGCGCAGAGGGGGTCCAGCTCAACTGGGTTGAATTCCTCTATGAGGAATTTTTTGATAAACTATTGTGAAGCCCGGGAGCAGGGTAAGACCTTCCACTATGCGTGGTTGCTATTATCCATATCGCTAGTAGCAGGAGAACTGCTGGAGGATAGTCAGTTCCCCAACATTAACAGAGAGTTACCAAAGGCCACAAAGTATGCTTCACTTTGAGCCACCAAGGACACGAAATGGATTCACGACATCAAAATTTTATGGGTGCTCATGTAAGCAAGCATCCGGATGTGGATAAATAGGCGGCCGCGCCTGTCACCTATGGTGTACAATAGTCTATAGAGTTTTGCAGACTTCAAAGTAGATGTGTACAACATTTATATTAGGGTGTGAAAGGATCCGGTGAAGCAATGGATGAAGCTACCATTTGTAGCCACTAATGACATGATTTTTACTATCTTGGAGACATGGCCTCCCGAATGGTGTGCCCCAGACCTGCCAGAACTGGAGAAGGCGACAGCACAGAAGAAAAAGGAACATGCTAAGCTATGCATCACTCAATTGGCAGAGAAAAGGTGGAACGAAAAAGCAGCAGCTAAGGTAAGGGCAGTGCGAGAAGCGACACACAAAGCCACGGAGCAAAAGAAGGCCGCCGAAGTAGTAGTAGTAGAGCAGGTAGTAGAGGCAACAACAACACAGGTAGATGAGGGTCAAGCAATGTCCTTAGGGCAGGAGGCAGAGGAAAAAAAAACAATAGAAGGGAGCATGGACCCAGGGGTCGCATCCACACAGTTAAAGCAACCGTGCATCATAGAGAGATTGGGCCCAAGGAAGAAGGTGAAGGCCTCAAAGTTGGCCATTGCCCCAATTACCTTAACGAAAGGTGATCTCCATGACATCGGTGAAATGGTCCGTGAAGTCACCAATGAGGTGCTTCAAGATTTTATGCAGGATCACCAAATTGTGTTAGGATCCCTTAAGGCATAGTTTCAGGAATTACAGGTGTGGCTCCCTTAGGAAGGTACCCTGTCAACCCACGTTGCAGCAAGCACTTCAGCAATAGAGCATATGTTGCATGTAAGGATGGCAAACACAATAGTGTTGCTAGAGGGAGTGCTAGTGTCATCAAATGTGATGGATCGGTTGTCGGAAGGTACCCTCCAAGTTTTTAGTGAACAAAAGATCAACATAGAACATCTCAACTTGCGGCATGACGAAATGGTGTCACAAAATCAATAGTTGGTGAATACAGTAGATGATGCTTGCCGACGCGTCTCGGACTTGGCCATCACAACAGATCTACTGGTAAAAGTGGGGATCCATAGTTTGGGAACTAGAGTCCACGAGGTCAGAGAAGAGATGACAAAGGTTCAGCGGGAGCTGAATCTTCAAATCGCCGAGCTGCAATTGAAGGTGCAGCCTTCCACTCCCCCATAAATCAAAGAATAGTGCACCAATGCTATTGCAGTAGGGTTGGAAGAAATTGGAGGTGTAGTGAGCGATTATACCAACATGTTGTAGTAGGCACTTGAGGTCCTCATGACTTTGTAGGAGGATCGCAACATCCAGTGCCTAGAAATAGAGGCGCACAAACTCCAACAACAATACGACATCGTCAAAGAGACTGCGCAGATGGTAGTCCTCACTCAGCAACTTGCAAGGATGCAGCAAGCCAAGGCATTAGAGGAGCAGGTGGACTCAGCGTGCCATAAGGAAACAGTTCTCAAAGCGTGCATTCAACCATGGATTAATGAAGCCTTCACAATCATGGGAAAATATTGAAGGGAAGCTCATGCACATTCAGGGGATGCATGCACAGATACAGGGTAGCACGCCGAAAACAGAGGTCTCAGAAAAAAGGATGCAACAAGTTCAACAAGCAGCAAATCAACGCACTGTAGACATCAGCACCATTCGAGAACAGTTGGAGGGACTCCACGCCAAGATCGTCACACCGACAACGTGACTCGAGGGTGAGTCACGATGTTTATGTTGGGGGCCTATTGGGCATGGAATCTCCCCACAACATGTTTTGGGGCTCAAAGCCTAAGTTTTGGGCGATATTATTGTATAGCTTCGCGAATTATGGGCACAAAATGTATGTTAGAGTTATAGCATTGTCCACCCTAAGTTTGAATGTAATGTCAGCCTACCCATGGTTCGCAGACCATGGGATTGTATAAATAGAGTGAAGCTCTAAGTGTAAAAGGGAGTCAAGTAAGGAAGTTAGAGCGAAGTATGAAATAAAAGTAGAGAGCAAGTGTCTAAGTGTATCTTGGATTGTAGTAGTAGGAAGAGGCTCTGCAGCTGAGTGCGCAGAGGCCTAGTAGAGCTACAGCTGAGTGCACGAACCCCTATAGTTGAGTTCCCAGGGTAGATTTGAGTCTATAACCAGAGAAGAGATTAATAAAGAAAGGTTTTGTTACCAATTTTTTGCATTTGTTCTGAGTTATTACATGTTTGATGTCATTTGCAATTATCACTACAAGAAAAAAGGTCATTGGTGTTGAAAAGTGTGCAACAAGAAATGCTTGTTGAGAATGCAACAAGATGATGGAGCTTAGTGGAAAGGAGTCGCCTTCACTAAGTGGGCCTGCAGGCTATTTTT
>APFE031477864.1:0-13178 GCA_000404065.3 Pinus taeda | reverse complement strand
TGTCACCATAAGCTCATTGGTGATGGTCAAAAGAGCCTTCGTCACCAAAAACTAAACGTCACCAAAGATTGTGTCACCAAAAGTATAGGTGTTGTGGTGACATTCAAATTCCGTCACCAATAATGATTTATAATGATAGATAGTGACCGTCACCATTTCATATGAGCAATGGTGATGGACCATAGCCTTCGTCACCAAAAAATGAACGTCACAAAAGGTGGCATCCCCAAAAGTATAGGTGTTGCAGTGACATTCAAAGTCTATCACCAATAATGATTTATAATGACGGATATCGACTGTCACCATTTCATATGAACAATGGTGATGGACCATAGCCTTGGTCACCAAAAAATGAAAGTCACCAAAAGTGGCATCGCCAAAAATATGTGTTATGGTGACATTCAAGGTCTATCATGAATATTGATTATAATGACGGATAGTGACCATCACCATTTCATATGAACAACAACGATTTATTATTATGGATATTTCATGGTCGTCACTATTGGTGCATATATATGGTGACGTTCGTTGACCGTCACCAAAAGCTACATTGCCAAAAGTATAGGTGGTGTGGTGACATTCATGGTTTGTCACGAATAATGACTATAATGATAGTGACCATCACCATTTTATATCAACAACAACAATTTATGGTTATGGACCTTTGAGGGTTGTCACTATTGATGCATATATATGGTGGCATTCGTTGATTGTCACCATTTCATATTTTGGTGAGGGTCAAAAAGTGTCACCAAATCTCATTGGTGATGGTCAAAAGACCCTCCATCACCATTCCATATGGATGTCATGGCACAATGGAATCGGACAACCAACCTCCTATTTGTAAAGCAGATACTCTTCCATTAAGCTAACACCCTTTAAAGAATTAAACTTTTAAAAATTAGACCTTGAAACTTCAAAAATTGTAAATTCTACAATTTTCAATAAATTAACGTCTCAACAATATTTTATTAAACAAGTAAAACATCATCGAATTTGTAGGTCCCTACCTAATGGTTATGGAAGTTATGAAAAGTGGGTGGAGGGAAAAATAGTTATGTATAAGATAATCAATATGTTCATTTGAATACTCAATTAGAAGTGAAACTCTGAAGTCATTTATAACTTATAAATGATCTATAACTAGAAAATGCACCAAATTTTGCAAAGGAAGTGTCATAAGTGGATAGCATATGGAAGAAGAGAATTGATGAAGACAGATGCAATATGTTATAGGTTGAGTGAAAGAAAAATCTCAATGTTTTTGTTTGGCGTTTAGATATCTGAATGATATCTAAACTTCTATGCAAATGTAACACGGGTCTTTGGAAACCATGAAGGACATATTGGAATTATTAACATTATGGGTACATCTAGGAAGGCCCCAGTGGCCTAAAAGAAAGATGAAAACAAACATCCAAAGAAGCAACATCCTCACAACAACAAGAAAAGTAAGGGTTTTGGTACTTTTTCACCATTAGGAAGAGAGTAGGGCGATAGGCTCTATTTCATTCTCCCTTCTCCCATTATGTCACCTTTGTAGATCCTTCAATCCTATCCCAAGTTGTTTTTAAGGGGTGGTTTAGGATATTTAGAAAATTAGGAGTTAATTAAGTTCAACTTAGTCTAATGTGTCTATTAGGTAAAAGTGTGTTTTCTAGTGTATTTCTTTAGTATGCATTAGTTGCATTGTAGTCTGGTGGTCATGATATGCTATAGACATAGAACAATCTAATAGCTCATAGTCTCCTTGATACTAATGGCTATTAATTTGTGTCTTAACACCTAATTGTTCCTTCGTCTCTATTTAGAAGGAATGGAGGGTCATGGTTGATCATTGATTGTGACAACTCTCTTATGTAAAATATTTTCTTTTGCATTAATAAATTTCCTCAAGTGGGCACATTAGTTGGCATCGTGGATTGTTTTCCTCTTAGAGGGTTTTAACCACATAAAAAATCTTTTTTTGTGATCTTTGATCTAGTCGTGTGATTGGTTACTTAAGGTGCTCATCTTGTATGGAATAACATGTTTACTTGAACAAAGTAAATGCATGCCCACAACCAAGAAATAATAAATGCTTCTTTGATCTAATGGAGTTGCCAATTGTTTGGTAGTAAACTATAACAATGGTGTAAAATTTCTCTAATATAAGGGTAGTGTCTTAGATATAAACAAGCATGAATCTCAAAACATGAAAAATGTATTCCAAAGAATATTTATGATACTTTAAACCCTAAACTATCCTTATAAAAGGAACCTAAATGAACGAACTACAAACATAAATATTATTATAATTATTTAGAGAATATAAATAATAACTTCATTTATAATAGAAGGCATACATGCTTTCACCTACAAAGAAAACTTTGATGAAGAAGTGGCTCCACAATCTCCTCATTGGGAGGATCATTTGCTTCCATGGTTTATATTGATTCCCTCCTTGGTTGCAATTAGCATGAAGATCCAAAAACAGTCATCAAGAGGAAGGAATCTTTGAGATTTTTTGGCATAATTTTGGTAGCATGTACCTATTCTATGTGGATGGATTTTTGGTAGTAAACTATAACAATGGTGTAAATTTTCTCTAATATAAGGGTAGTGACTTAGATATAAACAAGCACGAATCTCAAAACATGAAAAATGTATTCCAAAGAATATTTATGATACCTTAAACCCTAATCTATCCATATAAAAGGAACATAAATGAACGAACTACAAACATAAATATTATTATAATTATTTAGAGAATATAAATAGTAAATTCATTTATAATAGAAGGCATACGTACTTTCACCTACAAAGAAAACTTTGATGAAGAAGTGGCTCCACAATCTCCTCCTTGGGAGGATCATTTGCTTCCATAGTTTATATTGTTTCCCTCCTTGGTTGCCATTAGCATGAAGATCCAAAAACTATCATCAAGAGGAAGGAATCTTTGAGATTTTTGGGCATAATTTTGGTAACATGTACCTATTCTATGTGGATGGATGATAGATGGAGAGACTTCAAGTATTTATTTATAGCAAAGTAGTGGTTAAACCACCTTGAAGTGATCATGAAAGTTGTGGTTAAATGAGCAAGTCAAGGATGCTAATAGAAATTAAGGTTTTAAAATGTCCATTTATAAGTTCTACTTTCCTTTTCTAGAAGATTATGGTTAGAAATAATCAAAATTAAGGTTTTTATGGGCCAATGTAGGTTTTGGGAGTACTTTCTACACTAGCCACAACTTATTAAGGGTAAAAAGTGTATTACCCCTAATGGTTCCAAATCCAATTTTTCTTCAAATGTTTCCATAGGTGTAATGAAGGTGGAAAATGAGGTGACATTGGTGGAAAACATGTATTTTGATGAGTTATTTTGGCGAACTTGTGTAAATGTGATAAGTACATAATTTTTAGGTGTTAAAATCTAACTGCGTGCATCTTTTTCTAGTTTTTTTGACCTATGGGTACCTTTGCAAATGGAGCATCCCTTTATAAAATCAAAATATCCATTTAAGAAAGTAATTTAACTAGTAATGAAGGACATTTTAGAAAACCATGAAATAAACCTTATGGTAATAAGAGAATAATGTAGATGGCATGGAAGGATAGGAAATTTGAGCTAATAACAACAATGAAACCATCCAAGAAGAATAAAATGATAATTTATAAACTTGCATTTATCACGCAAAACCTTGAAGGGAATTGAGTACTATGATTTTGTTTAAATCATGAGATGCACTTAAGAAACCACTTCCAAAACATAGTTTTTAAGACCAACTATGCTCTTATTAGGAAAAGGGGTGATTGAATAGATGTTGCTAGTACTCAAGCTATGGTTGAATACTAATTGTCAATAACAAACCTACGACCACCCCTATAATCTTTGAGATTCAGATAATTTTGAGGAGATAAATGAGAGATGGACTAACCATCATGCATTATTTAGCATGGAACTTGTGCATGAATTTTTTTCTCCTTCTTCCTATTCTCTGAACCTATCTCTTAGCCTTCACTATCTTCTTATAAATAGAGGCCATATCAATGAGAATGGGATAAAGTAAGTCTATTATCAAGCATCTTCATGGTAGTGGAAAGTAATAAAATAGTTTTTTTGTCATCTTGTGCTATGAATTGAGAATTGGGAATCAACACAAGGGAAACCATAATCCTAGCTAAGAATCCATACTATTCTTGCCACAATATGGAGAGATTTGCTTTCTTTTTCCAACCAATAAAAGATGGAAAAGGATGATCTCAATGAGCATGGAGATGGAATTGTAGAAAATACTTAACATATCCTCATTTATTGTATCTCCTTCAATATACAATATAGATGCATGTTCACCCCCCTCCCCTGGCAAAGAAAAAGTACTTATTGACAAGCCCATGTTTGACACCTTTTTGAACCCTTTTGGCCACCCACAACATACTCTTCTTACCTATATTTTCCTACACTATCCCTAAATTTTGTGTACAAAAGTAAATTTAGCAAAATGGTGTTAATTAACTATGTTTTATTATTATCTGTTGACTATCTGGTAAAAAAAAGATAATTTTTGTATAGGTATCTACCTCATGTCGATGGCACACCCACCCATCCAGCCCCCACAGTAAAAGCACTTACCATAAATATCCCTTCCATATTTTTCTTATCAAAACAACCATGAACTAAAAAAATAATCTACATTCAAGATTCCTTGCCACCAAAAAAATCATGGAGATAGCTCTACCTTGATAAAAAGCTTGTAGCAAGGCTTTTCTAGGGCCATTTAAAATAGATGTTTTCCATGGCCATAAGGAACCCATATGGTCTATTTGTCTTCTGGCATTTGTAAATCTCATTTTTATTGCAAGATATGATACAATTATTAGAATGTGGAACACACAGAAAGGTTTCTAATTGAACAATCATAACCACTTCATAGAACAATATGAGCCATAGTAGCACATATGGAGATGTTGGTTGTGGGTGGAACTAAGGTTTTTGTGAGAGATTGGTGAGAAATTCTTGAGCTCCCTCATTTGTTTGACATTTCAGGAATCACAGGTCAAAGAACTAAAATTTTCCTTCTGGACATATTGGACCCATTACATACCTGGGCCTTAACTCTGTAAGAATTTATAGTGGCACTTGGATATGGGCATTCATGTATGCAAAGAGATTGCCTACGGTCACTGGTCGTGAGAGCCCCTCACTTTATAAGTGTTGTAGCCAATGACATTTATACATGGGATATTGAAGCAAGACACTAGCTAAGGATGAGGCTAAATGCATACGCCTTGGAATCTAGTCAATCTGGCCATTTGTTGTAGTTGGAGGTGACGAGGGAGTTCTATGAATCTGGAATTCACCCTGGCTTTAGAGATTGCATGTAGAATTTCCAACATCCATACAAAAATGGCATTTGGATGAGTCAACAACCAATTTATACATCTCAAGACACAAAATAGAAGGGCGCCTATCAGTAATATTCATATAGAGACTTTACAAATTCAATGAGCACCAAGTTTCGAATACCTATGAGGAAGCCATAGTATCAAAATCAAGTGCTCAACATGGATAATTACATAGTAGCCTTTGCAAAATGGCAATGTGTTAGTAACTTAATTGTTTTGAAAATCATATAGTGTGTTGGTAACATTTTGAATCCCTGTGAAATGGATACTAGATTGACTCCTTTTTTTGTAGCCATTAGAGGTGCTGAGAAAAATGCCATTTCCTCTCAAAATGAATCATTACTATGGATGATGGACCACACACATACTTCTTTGGTTCAAGATTACTTAAAAATTAGGTAACTCACCCACTATGTGATAAAAACATGATTGTAGTTCAACTTGAGGTTGCTTCTGAAATTGTAAAATACCTGAGAAGTTCATATGGGCAAACCTTTTTTTGTTTATGAATATTTTCACAATGAAACTTTCCACGATATCTTACTCTTTGCACGTGAGGGGAAGCATCACAGAGAGATACAAAAGTGTTGGAGATGCATTTGTTTATGAAATTTTAGTATGTAAATTCATCATTTTCAGGGTACCTATAAAAAAACAAGGAATCTATTCGAAAACTACAAAGTGAGAGATAAGGAAAATAGCAGTAAAGGTATTTTTCATAACCTGGACATAGCTGATTTTATTTGGCATACAGAGGGTCTCTAACAAGTTCTATAATGTAAAAAATAAAAATAAAAATAAACAACACTTATTTCTTTCTTAAGCTAGAGTCTCGTCATGCAAACCACTAGGGACCATGCTTAACACGTGCACCGACTAAGTGATAACCTGGCTGGGGACAAAAACAACAATTTGGAGTGAGTGTCACAGCTCTAACCAAATGGACAACATAAATCTGCACATAAAACGTATTCCTTTTAATCAAATATCAGTCTACAATTTACAAAGCATGGATATATTAATATTCAGCACTTTAAAGTGAATATATAGTAAACCATACTCAGAAAATGAGTGCATAGTGGAACCTGGAGTCAGAGAATGAGCTTAACAGTATCTATGCTCTTCCACTAGCTTTCATATCAGTGCCTACCATCTCACTGTAGTTTGAAGAAATATTCCAGGAGGCTGATAACACATACAACAACAAGGAAACTCGATAATTGTTATGGATCTACTACTTGTAGTCTTGCTCCTGGTTGGGATGCTTCAACATGTGCTTTAGGTTCATTAGCCTCTGCCATAGGCTCATAGTCTATGCTCCTTCTCCTTTCTTTGATATTGCTGCTTTTGCGTTTTGATTGCGACCTAGACAGGGTGCTTATAGCTCTTCCATGGCTGGATCAACAGAATCACCTGCGACTGGATATGCTTACTCTGCTGTAAGAATAGGTGTTGGATCAACTGTTTGTGTTGTATCGACTTTTGCTACTAGTGCTACTACTTATGGATCTCGATATTGTTAACACCGAGGTTGTTCCCTATGACTCCCAAGGGAATACGGACGGGGTAACCACTAACCAAGCTTTGGATTATAGGTTCTAGCCTACCTATAATCAGAGAGGGCTCTCTCTTTACGTTTTGGCTCTGTTTTGTGAAGATTTTAGGCTAGCTATAAGTTTTAGTTTTTGTTTGAGACTTTGGTTGTGAACTGTTGTTGTGAGAAGGGCATGAAATATGTGAAAGATGCTAGTCCATTGGGCATATGGAGTCAAAAATCTGAGACAGTCCTGGTGCTTGTGATGGAGAAAGTTTTACTGCAAGGCTAGATGGCTATTCTTAATGTAAAATCTGATTAGTGAGTGAAACAATGGGAAATGGAATTACAGACAGTGTGATAACAATTTGAACTACAATTTCTACTTAGTAGCATACATGAATTACTAAATAGTAACTGTGAAAATATTCAGGATTTATTGGAGCAGTTAAGAATTCCAATTAAACAGCTGAAGTCATAGAAAACATTTATAGTGAACATAGACTGTGATCAGGGTGTCTCCATGGACAAATCCTAAGCTATTCTTTTTCTTTCTTCCTAGTATTTAGAACAACATATGAGAGATGTGAGCTTAAACAAATAACAAAACATTAGCAAAGATAGAGAACACTTATTATATTAAGCCATAGCACTAGAATCTTTTAGCATTCAATGGTTCCAAGATAGCATGCATCAGTAAGACCCAATTCCTGTAACTCCAAGCTTTATTTATATCATCCTTTCAGAAATTACAACCGAGTTCTCATTTTTTCACCAGAAAACAACAACAACCCCCCCTGCAAGCTTATACGAGGGGCAATATATACAATCGGTTTTACAAAATATCTGAACGCTGAGTCATTTGATAGATTAAATACGCTCACCAACTTTACAAAATAGCAGATAAGGAAGTTATTGCTACCCTAAATGTAAGATAAATAGTCTTTAATTCTGTCAGAACTCTTCTTGACCTTTGGAGGACACTGAGTCGATTGAGCGTTCTGCATTAATGCTGAATGATGTGTCTTTATACTTTGTCATGCTGTAGCTTTCTCGGCCCTGTTACCTGTAGCTGTCAGTGTTGCTTTTAGTGGTTGAATCTTCCTACTGAGTTGGCTCATTCCACTTTTCTCCAGTCATAGTGTATGCATCATATTTTCTGAATATGATGACTTATGTTTTTTATGACAAAACTTTGATGAAAACCTCCTGTTTACAGTAACAACTGTATCATTCTGGTCCACCACTCCTATGTAGGCAATTGATGCCTCAAAATTGCATCTAAGGTTTCATCTGCCTCTGTGTATTTGTAGAAGTTTGGAGGCACTTCAAACAAATGTCTGATCTCATTCATAATAAAAAATAAGTTCTCTACTCTTTCATAGAGACTTTGCCCAGATGCTGGCCCTGTTACCTCTGAAGTACTTGATCCTTGACTAATCTGAGTTGTGGCAAATGTGTTCACCCTTTTTGCATAAACCTCATGTGATAGAAGTTTCCCTGCACTGTTGAGCAAGATTGAAAGACCTCTGCCCTGTAATGCTGCAAACTTGTCCATGAACTTGTTGACCTCTGTTTGCATGTCCTGGCTTCTTCTATCCAATGTCTGCACCAGGCTTTTCAGTGTGAGGAGCCTCTTTATCAGCTGGATAGTTTATGTCCTGTTAGAGATCCCAATTGTTGCCAGCTGAGGACCTGTCCGGTTGTTAAGCACATTAATCATTCTGTTGGCTATCTCAGACATACTGCCTAGATATTCCCTTGCTCTATGGACTTCCCTTTGTGCTTTGCCTATGAGCTCCATTTGCTCATGGATAGTTTCAATGTATTGCCATTGATCTGTTATTGATTGGCCAATGTGGGTCCACAAAACTATCCTAATCTCAGCCACCACTTTATCAAGGCTGAGCTCTTTCTCCAGCTCCTTTATCTTTTCCTTGAGAGCTTTTATTTCTCTCCCTTTCTCAGCCACATTCTGCTTGGATTTGTCATACTTCTCATTCATCTTGGCCAAATTCTCCTTGGCTCCATTCAGTTCTATCATCTGGGCTTCGAGAGCCTGGATCTCACTCATCAATTCCTGCATGTCAAGGCTCGGAGCCTATTCTGTAGTTGGTGCTGGTGCTGCTGTTGATGGTGCTGCTGGTTCTGTGGGAGGAGGAGTAGTCTTTGGGGGCTCCTCAAGGTTTATAACCTCTGGAGGGGGCTGAGAAGTCTAGCCTCCCTCTTTCTGCTGCAGGGTTGCCTGTAGTGCAGCCTCTATGTCCTCCAGCTTCCTTTTTGTCTGCACTAGTTGTTTGTGCAGTGCTACCAGCAATGTAGCTACCTCCTGGTCTTGCCTCTACTGAGAAACCTCATCTATTTGGGGGTGAATGGTTGCTAGGAGCTTCACCTTTTTTCTTAGGGCTACAACGTCTGCATCTCTTATCTTCAGCAGCGATTGTATGGCTTTTGGATCCTTGGGGTCATGCCCAAGCTCTATAATTATATCCTCCAAAGACTTGATCATGTTGTCTTTGGCCAGGGAGGAAGCCTTCTCCAACTCAAGTTGGGCAGCTATATTATTTAGGCTATTTTCCAACCTATTCGCCAACATTGTTTTGTCTGCCAATGTTGCATAGACCATCTCACCCGTTTGCTTGTGAAGCTCTATTTGGTCCATAGGGTGGATGTCCTTTGCAAGACCCTCAAGGTTGGTTCTTATATAGTCTGCAGCTGACTGTGGATGCAGCATAGTGGGCATGAAATGACTCATGGTCATTTTCCCTTCTGTTATGTCATAGGCTTACATAAGCCTCTGTTGATTGGTAGGTGCCATCTTAAGCAACTGGTTGTAGATTTGGAGCCTGAGTGGCTCATTTCTCCTTTTAATATCAATGAATTGTTGCTTGATGCCTGTCTTTGCTCTCCTTTGCTGACTTGAGGAGCTAACCTCTCCTCCAAGGGTTCTTTCTTGTTCTTGCTGAAAGGAACTGGCAGATGCCTCCATGCTCGGTGGGCCCATGCCCAAGGATTGCCCCATAGGCATTTCTTCCTCGGAGAGGGGATTCAATCTCTGCCTTTTCTCCCCTTGATTTGTGGATGTGGTGAGGGGAGTCTCCTACTGTCTATTCCTCTTCTTTCCCCTTTCCTCTTTCTGTGTAGTTTGCAGCACTGAGGCCTCCACTGTCTTTTCTTGCCTAGGAGGCATATTCTCTTGAGCCTGTTGCTCAGTAGGTGTTGGGGCTTCAGCTGTTTGTTCTTACTGTATAGGCTGCCCCTCTTTTTTCCCTTTTTCTTGCTGTTCTGCCAACTTTTCTGCTTGTTGTTCTGTCATAGGAGGTGGTTGTTCCTGCTCCATCTTCTTGCCTTTCTCCTTGCTTGATTCCTGTTGGCCAGTTCCGGCTGCTTGCTACTGGGTTGTAGAAGATGAGGCAGCTGCTCCAAGTTGCCTTTGATAGGAAGAGGAAACCTGCCCACAAGTTTCCAGGTCAGCCTCTTTCTCAATATTCTTTGCTTCTCTTTGTAGCATTTGCTCTCTACCAATTGGCTCTTCTATAGTGCCCTCTTTCCAGCTTAAAGAATTGGCATACTGCTCAATATGAGGCAGTCTCACGTGAGCGTAGCCGCCCAATTTGTATTTTACCCTCCTGAGGGATATGAAATGATTAGGGTCATAAGTCACCCATTTGAAACTGGTTTGCAATTTGAGGGTCTCTAGGATCATATTAGCTTCCTTCCATCCTTCCTCCCTTTTATTGTATAGAAATGGGCCTAGCTGATTTCTCACTTTTAGTTGCACCTTCTTGTTTTTACTTTGGAAATGGACAAAGTCTGCATTTCCAAACTGCCTAAAATAATCTAGGGCAAAAAGTCTCATGGGGACATATCTTGGCAGCCTATAAGGGTTCAACTCACAGCCATATATTATGATTACTGTATGGTGTTGGTAAAAGTACCAATCACCAATGCTGTAGGCCTTTGAGAGGTGAAGAATCCTTTGCATCTCATCTGTCAATCTGGGAGGAGGGACACCCAATAACAAGGTCATAGATGGATGGATAAAAAGGTCTATGAATTCACAGTAGGAGTAAGGTGAAAAAGATACATGATGAAAGACTGAAGACCAAAACACTACAAACCTTGGGTTTCCTTGGGCATTTAACTTCTTGAGAGGAACAGGGAAAGCATTGAGCTGATAAAATAAGAACAAGTGATAGATGTACCTAGTGTATTTAAACACCTTTTCCCTTTTTAGATTCACCAATTGTTCATGAACCTTATTGGCAATGTATGTAGAAAAATCATAGTGCACAACAGGAGGCGTTTCGGGGGAGAATATGGACAACATGGACATAATGGTTTCATCAACATCCTCATGTGACCCATAACCCAGGATGTAACTGATCAAATCCAGAAGCATTTTGGCCAACTCATTGAGATATTGATATCCTATAGGAGGGGTTCCCATAGCTTCAAATTTTGGCTGAACAAATAACTGATTAATCTTGATGATCTGAGCACTGGACAGCTTGCCCCCTTTCTTTAGCAAGTCATTGATGGAGAGAGGAGTTAGGGGCTTTGCAGTGTGAGAGTGTAGCATCTCATTAATGGCCTCAGGGGAGATATGGAACAATACTAATCCTGAGGGGCTGAGAACAGCGCTTTGACATGGATCATAGCTGGAACAACATTGATTTATCAAGTCTGGGAGGACATTGACTTGAGGGAGATTGTAAATGGGCAGGTTGGAGTCCCAAATCCCTAAGATATTAGCTCCACTGAGATATTGGGCTTTTAATTCATTCTGCAGGTGAATATTAAATTTGGAACTCATGGCAAATGAGTCTGTCATCTGGTAATCTCTATCACCCAGGGCCTTCAACTCTAGCTCCCTGTGTGGGGCATTCAGAGGTTCAATATTAAGGGCTACTGGTGTTTCCATGGTGAAGTAGTACTTATGACTTGTACTAGAACTGGTTTTAGTGGGCAGAACAACACAGAGGGGTATTTTTGCAAAAGTAAGGCAAATTGTAAGGGAAAATGGGGTAAAATGTGGTGATAATAGTGTAAAATGCTCAAAAGAGAGTTAATTGAGCAAATGCAGGGACTAGTAGCACTGTTTTCCCGGTGAATTAGTGCAGCTCAGGTTTTAAGTCCACGAATGCGCGGACTAACTGTGAATTTAGGAAAATGTGACTAAATGTGGGCTCAGCAGGTGAATTTTGACCTTACAACTGAAAGCGAATGTTGGTCACTGGGGATTTGCTGGTAAATACAAGGTTCCTCACTCTTTTTAATTCAGTTTTGGAGAATTATGTACACAACCAAGTGCGGAGGGGATGCTTTGGATAAATACCTGGTGAATTGTCGGCAATGGTCACAAATGCAGGTGGGTTGAAGGCGCCAATGGTCTTCGGGTCGATTTCTGCAGGTTGGCGACGGATGGTCGTAATTTGCATGCAGAGGTGGGCAACAGTCTTTTTGGCAAAAGTGACAAAAAACACGAATTTTGGCTAAAATATGAACTTTTTGGGTTATTGGCACTTTTTTTGGATGACGTTAGCATGATGTCATCAGGTGGGGTCAGGGTCGGGTGACGTCAGCATGACGTCATCGAGTGACGTGGAAGCCTGTGAGTGGTCCATGGGGATTGCATAGGTGGCAGACATGTCGGAGAGCTCGTGGGCGGGGTGTTGACAGGGCGCCGAGTCGAACTGACGTGGGCGTGACGTAGCAGTGATGTGGGCAGGTGGTAAAGCACAAGCAGTAAGTAGTTTTTCTCGGAACACTCTGGATACAGTCATGGTATTGTCAGAGGGCGGCCCGAGAAAATATGGGGGTGACGTGTGGCAGAGGCCTGACGTCATCCTTTGACAGTTTCTCGGGCGGTAAGGTTCGGTGGTCGGGGCCCGTCCGATATGAATGTGTGCCGTCGGATGGGAAAGCCCAGATCCGATGGTCGATGGGTTGATGAGATGAAACGACAATACGGAATGTGAGGCAAATAAAATATTATTATTTTCTGAAATGTGTGCCCGGCGAAACATTATAAAAAGTGGGTTTTTATGGTTTTTTTGCAGATTTACGTGTTAAAATGGGATTTTACACAGGTTTATTTACAAAGAGGGTTTAGGTTATTAATCCAAACAAATCCCGGATTAATCCCAAGATTAATTTTCCAGCGCTCTTTGGGTCACGCTCAATGTTTTAGCATTTGAAAACATTCAAAACGATACATAGAGCTATAATGCTCGGGGAAGGGGATATATAGA